>JAODAL010013710.1:0-90221 GCA_025379985.1 Phyllomedusa bahiana | reverse complement strand
CACAATGTGCTACCCTGGTCCTAAATGTAACACTTTTATCTGAAGAAGCGCTGGTACTAGCGCGAAACACGTCATATTATGTGTTATTGATGTGGAAAGGTTTAGCACTCTTTTTTTCACCACAATTTTTATTAGAATAAATAACTTCATTGTAAATTACATCCTCGGCTTCGAGAAGAAGTGTTATTCTTGAACTGGGCGCTGGGTCCGTTTTCCTCCTTCTGCATTTCTTCACTGTTCGTGCCCGTTGCCGTGTACTGGCTTCGGAGTGAGGGATCTACGGCTGCTGTTCGGAGGCTCGGATAGAGCCATTCACGCGCATACGAGTGTTGTTCCTCTACATTAATATGCACAACGATTCTAGGTGAGCATTACCTTATTGTGTTTTTACCTTCTGTTAGTTTTACTTACTTCACCATAGAGCGCCCCCTCTGTGCTTTTTTTCTCCCTTGTTCTACATGGTTGTTACAAAGTGTAATGCTGTTCCAAGCATCGTGGCTGCCCCCCAAATCAAGTACAGAAAATGAAAAGAAAAAAGATAAAATCTATCATCAGAAAATAAGAACACAGACCAGGAAGGAAAGAATATATGTGTCCGCATAAGACCCTAATTTAAAAATGACACATTCCCTTTAAATGCAGAATTGCCTATAAAACATTAATGATTTTCTCTACACAATCATGTTTGAACTTGTTTTCTTAACACCTTTTTGCCGTTGATAGCAGTTTGGGGAAGTGAAAGCTGCTGACAGACTCACTATACCAATCATCCGATAAGGAGAGAAATCTTAAGATTTACCTGTTGCATTTTCTTTATGTCTGAACAATGCGCAGTGTTATACCTTTACTATTTGTAGACTTCATTATCTTTTTTAGGACCTAGTTTCCCTTTAAAGGTCACTCATTTCCAGTGAGCCTAATAATTACATTTTAGATTAAAGCAAACTTTTCTGCCACAAAATACCTCTATTATTTTGCACCACTGAGTATTATATGTATTTTGTCAGAATTAGCTTATAATGGAGCTTTAGCCTAGTTTTTGATAATCATGCTTTTTGTATGCTCAGCTTCAATTTGTGCTTTGCTTTATCATTCTATATTTGCTTCATTTGTAATGCTATTTCTTAAAACAGAAGCAAATGTATTATGATAATGGGCAACATTCTTAGTGTTTGGTGTGTGAGGGAGTAGGTGTCAGTGTGTGGGTTGTGCAAATATTTTACTAGTACAACCTGCATGCATTTTAAAGTAGACTCTCCCATAATAACAAAATACTTGGGAACTGCTTTGAATCATAATAATTTAGTTTTATATTATGACAAAGTTATTTCTATGAATTTTCTAGTGTTCTGAGGAAGTAAAGAGCAATATTCACATTGCATGCCATTTATTTAGGATGGATCAACAAGTAATTTTGTTGTTAAGTTGAACAAATAATCAAGCAGATCCTCCCATTGCCCCGTTGGTCGATTAGCATTGCAGATTGTCAATGCTGCCAGTGCCATTAGTAAGATAAGCCATTAAAGTGATTGGTTATCACCTCTGTGGATACACCATCCAAAAAAATACAGCCAATAAAATCTCTCAGGTAGAGTCTTTTTAAAGGGGTTGTCCAGGATTAGAAAAGCATGACTACTTCCTTTCAAAAACAGCACTAACTCTGTCATAGGATTTTTCTGGTTTTGCAGCTTAGCCCTATTCACTTCATCGGAGCTGATCTGCAACACCAGGTACATCCTGGTGTCTAAACCCAATTGTTCTAGTGTCGCTGCCAGTCCCACAGCACCAGTTGGTAACATGAAGATCAGTTCTCACATGACACTGCAGCCAATCACATTCATCAGCAGTCAGATGCTGTATATACAGGAAGAGACCAATGTGACCGTTAAATAGTGACAGTGTCACTTGAACAGTGGACGTGACCTCATAGGCTGGGAGCATCGGGAGTGCCAGCAGTGCTAGGACAAGTGGGTTTAAAAGCTTAAAGAGTACCTATCACCATCAAAGGAACATGATGGAGTAACAGAAGACTAAAATACAAACACTTTCTCAAATATGCTTCATTAGGAAAATCAAATCCTTCACCTGTAATTCAGTTTTTAAAAAAGCGCTGGCCCTTCAAGACAGCTCTAAAGTAGGGCCAAAGTTGGCACATGACAGCTTGATGGATCATTATGTTAACAGTTGTGTCAAACTGCCTGCTTCTTCTGATTTGGAAGAGTCCACTGTGAAAGGGGGAGCCTGTAAGTCTACATCATGTACACACCAGCAGCAGTTTAATATAGATGCCTGTGTGCTATGGAGGAGGAGGCTGAAGCAACAGGTAACCTCTGTGTTAGTATGCTGTGCCTGCTGTATATGTATAGTGAGAGACTCAGATTACCCTGTACAAGCAACTATGCCCTCAGCTCCCCCTGCACAGTTGGTACCTCCCACAGCCTTCTGTAAGATCTCCTGACTTACAAAGTGAAAGTAAAACCCGTGTCCCTGTAATACTGAGGTAAATCCTCTGATTAACTAATGACATGTATTTGAGAAAAGTCTTATTATTTCATCTACTATCAATTTTTGTGTGTATGGGTGGAGGGGATAGGTACTCTTTAAGGTTTTTGTTACTATTTCATAGCAACACCCCACCAACTGACGAGCATTTTTTTTTATATGAAAACCCCTTTAACTTATAAACTAATATCATTCAAGTCTATTGGATATCAAACTATAATTGCAATTATTAGGGGGCTACAAGTAACATAGTGAAAAAGGTTAGAATAAGAAAGACACAGGACCATCTAGTCCAACCAATAACCCTACAGTGTTGTTCCAGAGGAAGGCAAAAATATCTATAAGGTGGTTGCCAATCGTCCATTACAAGAGAAAAAATTTCCGACTCCAAATCTGGCAATCAGAATAATCCCCGGATCAACATCCTGTCTCCAGATTTTAGTCTGCATAATCATATAGTTATACTTGGTCAATGAATCCACCATCACAACCTCTTGTGGCGGCGAGTTCTGTAGTATCATTGCTCTTACAGTAAAGAATCCCAATCTATGATGATAGTGAAACCTTCTTTCCTCTAGACATAGAGGATCCCCTCTTGTCAATGTTACAGGCAGGAGCATAGCTAGAATTCACAGGGCCCCATAGCAAAATTTGATGAGTCCCCATCACCTAATGAGAATAGACTGAAACAGCAGCATAAGTAGCAATAATTAAAGGTATAAATAATACTGCCATATATCAGGGAACCTGCAGATAGCAGAAAGCCACCAACTACTTGTTCCCTACAGAAAGGAGCATTGTTCTTGTACCCTTCCCTTTCCTCTGCACCCACTCTATCTCAGCTATGTCCTTCTCATACTCTGGTGCCCAAAAGTGTATAAAATATTTCATATTTGGCCTAACTAGCGATTTGTATAGAGGCAAAACTATGTTCATGTCTTGAGCATTTATACCTCTTTTAATGCAGCCCATGATTTTATTTGCCTGGCCAGCAGTTGTCTGGCTTTTGGTCACATTAGGACTACTGTCTACCAATATCCATAAGTATTTTTCAGCCATAGTTTTACCCAGTTTTATATTATTTTATTACATAATTGTCCTTTTGGTTTCCTCAACCCAAGTGCATGACCTTATATTTGTCCACATTAAACTTCATTTTTCTGCCAAAGCTTCCAACTTCCCTAAATCCCTAAGCAATATTCTATTATCCTCCTCTGTGGATTACCTTACAGAGCTAGAGAACTTTTTGAAGCAGCTCTGCCATTTATATACATACTCCAAAAACAATAAAAAAAACTGCAAATAAAAACTGTCTGTGTCTTCAATGAACTGGAAAATGAATGTGGTGATGTGAGTAGTATAACCCATCGTTTTATCGCCTAGTTTTTTTGTAACTTGTTTGTTTCTCTTTGGACAAAGGACGCTTTATTCATTGTATTGGTTAGAGAAAATTAATACTGTTTTTTAGAACTTACTGCCGGTTTACGTCTTTGACTCCATGCTGATGCTTCAAAACTGTTCATCTTTCTATGCTGAAATAGCAAACATCAAGATAAAGGAGTGTTTACTGACAAATGTTTTTAACCATTGACTTAATCTCAGTCTGTCTTGTGTGTCATTGTGCAGTGTGCATATATGTATTCTCTTTTATTTTAGCTTAACATGTTCACCAGGTAATAATTGTGCTGTCTTGCTTCACAAGCATTTGTTTTGTTTGCTGTTAGCAGGCTGACCCAGCTCCACCCGAAGGGATCATCCACTCAAGACCTCTAGCTAAAGAGCCCTACCGAGATGGCGCAGCTTCATTTCATACACGACAAAAGGCTGAGGTCTGAATCACATGTACAGGGATATAAACAACCAAAATAAAATTTAAGCTTTGCTAAATATGGGTATTTCAAGAATTATCCCCAACCTTCTGTAAACATTGCAAATAGATCTATAAATTCAGGCCTCAGAGCTTAAAAGTAATACCAGACAGAGTGTCCTCAGGATGTCTTCAAATAACAAAATGTCCATGATCAGGGTTAAAGGGGTTTTGCCACGATCTAATTTCATACCTTCTGTATCCAGTTCTTCAGCTCTGTGTGTTCAGAATGGGGTGTGTGTGAGGTGTTTGAATTGCTTATCATGTGACCCAGCAGGATGACATCACCAGGCCTTTCCTCTCTGTTGTCAAAGAAAGGTCTGTTTATGTAAAGCATTGTGAGTAGCTGAGAGGTAAAGTTTTTGCCTCCAGGTACAAGGGTCCTAGGTTCAAATCCCTGCAGGAACCAAACCTGTGGATTTTTTTTCTCTTTATCAATGCACTTACCTCATTGAGTTTTTTTTTTCTTTATTTGCCCTGTTTGATTAATTACTAAGGAGAACAGAGGACAGGAGTAGAGTGACAGCACCTGGGGTTTGAACATTCAGTAGCTGCCTGAAAGGAGAAGTGATGTCCAAGCATGTCTGGCCAGGACTGAGGAGCTCTCAGCCCTGGTAGTATCCCCTGGAAATGAGCTGTAAACAATGGATCACTAAAAGAGCAGCTAAAAAAAAACGGTCCAGAATTTTTAATAATAATGAATGGTGAAAATGTTTATTTCATTTGCAAGCTTCCTACGTCAATTTTACTTTGTGGCAAAACCCCTTTAAATACGCAATAGAGAAAAAGGAGGGTAGGGGTTGTGGTTATCCAGTCAGACAGTATGTGATTGTTCAGGGAACTCTTAGCCAACCCTTCCAACCTACCAAAAAATCAAGTTCAGCAGTGGACGTGAGTCACGTGAATCTATAGCATTCAACAAGCTTGTTTTCTTTCTAGTACCTAACTAGTTTTCCACCAAAATGTATTGATAATACTACGGTCTGAGATGGAGAATGGCATGACTTATCTGAGAATCACTGCTACTGCAGTCACAGTACCAATCCAGATTAGAGTTGAATGGCTGAGTCATTCAGGGTGTTAAAGATTACATACCACTCTCTCAATAGGATTCTCACACAAGTCCCTTGTCTTTTGCCAATTATTCTTCATCTCAAAATAGAATTGTTATTGAACTAAGACAAAGGGGGCAAAAAAAGCTCCCTGTCACAGGTACATTGTTTTTTCTATAATAGATTTCGGTGAACAAATTGTTGACATCACTAAGCCAACTGAGGAAAGTCCACCCCTGAGGGGCAACTATTAATAATAATAAGTGCACAGTCGAGTTATATTATTATGACCACTTCCCGCTTTCAGTTAACAAAATAAAACTACAGCAGTGGAAAAAATTAGCGTAATGGGTGCACTTCTCAACAGACCAGAACCAGTGTCTGAAACTTGAAACCGATGAAGAAAAGAAACAGCGCTGCCATAAAAAATAGTGGTGTTTGTTCACCCAAGCAAAACGTTTTAGCTCTCTGAGGAGCGGTTTACAACTTTTTTTTTCCCACTTTCTACTTTCCATGTTGGCAGCACGTATCTCATGAAGGCAGTTGTGTGTCATAAGCTGGCTGGGTTGGTATATAAAGTGTGCAATAGGCTGTCTGCACACTATTTGTCATCGTTGTCATGGGTATCAGAGATACAACAATGAATAGTTATTGGGTTTTGGGCCAAAGGTGGGAGTATTTAGAAATACTGAACTTTCTGAACTATTTGTGTGCTGTGGCGGTAAATTGTATTGTGAGTTAAAAAATGGCACCATTGCAAATAGGTGACATTGAAACTGCGGAGCACTAAGTGTCATCGATGTGAGAGGTGAACAATGGCTATTAAGTTGTGCGAGAGCGGACCAGCATGCTAGAGTGGAGCAGCTCACCACCAGATAAAGCAAGGAGCTACCAGATGTGTGTCTAAAAAACAAGTGAAGTGAAACGTGCTGCATATGGGATTCCAAAGTAGATGGATAACCACTGCACCTTTGCTAACGAAGATGCATAAGCAGAACTGAATTTTCAAGGTAATATTGGATTTGGACCTCCACTAATTGGCAACGAGTTGCCCTCCCCAATGAGTCTCGTGTTCTGCTTCAATAAAACGGATAGACGTTGGAGTGTCAGGCGAGAAATATCATAGAACCCTGCAACCATTGCTATCAGGACACATGCTGGTGCTTCCATGTGAAAGACACTCAAAACTGATTTTGATATGAATCCATCCTTGCAGATGACATACACCCATACATGCTGATTTTCTTCCCTGAGTAGGATGGGATCTTCCAGCAAGACAATGGATCACACAGCTAGAAATGTCTGACACTGGTTGGAAGAGCGTGACTAAATCTTCCAAATACTACCCTGTCCTCCTAATTCCCCAAACTTAAACCCAATCGAGCATCTGTGTGACCACCATGATCATCGTGTTTATGGATCCTCCCCCACGCAACCTCCAGCAGCTCTGAAATGCAGTGCACTCCAGATACCTGTGACAACCTACCTCAACCTTATTTAGTCACTCCTAGCCTGCCTCGCTGCTGTCTGTGCTGTACACGTTGGTTTTTTAGTAGCTATTAGCTGGTGGTCATAATAATGTGACTTGACTATGTAATATAGCAAATGTCTTCAGTCTTGGAAAATTTGAAAAATTCTAGATGGCAACCAGTAATAAAATGTCTTTTCATTCCTCAGTAAAAATTCTCACTAGGGAAAATGAATGCAGAATTTGCAGAAGAGCAGCTTGCTTCCTTAACGTTCCTCATTTGCATGCAAAATAATAAATGCTTGCTTGCTTTGTAAGCTATGTGTGCCTTTGTTACTGTGCGTCTGTCTTTTCACTGGAAAACAATAGACTTCTTCAAAATATGCCCCCTAAGGCATGTCGACACAGCAAATGTTATAATTCCATCCAAAATCCAGCGTCATTTTAACATTTCCGTACCACGGTTTTTGGCGCGGGTTTGAGCAAAAAACCTTGGTTGTTTTTCAGGTTTCCTGCTGGCTCAGTACATTGACTGTACAAGAATCTGACGGGAGATAGAACATGTTCTATCTTCCAGCGGAGAGCTAGCAGTTAGAAATCCCACAGTAGAAAATCCGTGCACAGATTTTCTATTGCAGTAAGAATTTTTGAGGATTCTAAATGTTGAATCCGCCTAAAAATCCGACTGTAATCCTGTGCTGTGTAGACATAACCTAAAGCAGGGGTCCTCAAACTACGGCCCGCGGCCGCATGCGGCCCGCCGAGGGTTTTCAAACCGGCCCACCGCTGCCACCCCGTGGGAGCCGCAATCCCCTGATTGCTGTGTGCTCTGGCCCCTGCTGTCGTGCTGCTTGCATGCCTCACCCTCACTTGTCACCGCCCACAGCACATATGATGGGGGGTGCCGTGGGCGGTGACAGGTAAAATGAAAGCCATTGGAGCCACGCAACAGCGGGGCCACTTCAGGGGGCGGTCACTCTGCAGCGAAAGGGGTGCTTGAGGGCGGACACTTACAATATATGGGGGTGTCTGTGAGTGGCAGAGGGCGGACGTGCAATGAAAAACAGAATGCCCCCCTGAACTCACAGACACCTCCCATATATTGTAAATGTCCGCCCTCAGGGACCCCCGTCCCTGGGAGATTCCCCCACTGTCACCCCCGGCGATGCCGCTACCCCCGCCAAAAACCATCGGTAGGTGCCTAAGCGATGGGCCCATCACTAAGGACCGGCTTAGCACCCCTTAGCGTTTGGTGATGGCACGGCGCTGGGAAAATCTGTATGTGCTCCGCCGGGCGCACAACAGATGCTTCGCGGAGTATCTGGTAGGGGCAGGAAATGCGCCCACCAGCGTCCACAGCACGGGGGGCGTCAGCGTATCACGTACCGGGGCCGGCCTGCTGACGTCACCCGCCCAAAAAGCCCAGGAGCAGCGACAGCGCCGGGGGGCCAGGTAAGCTGATGAAGTCAGTTTATTATTTTTAATTACCCACACCCGCTGGGGCCTAATCTACCTGCACCCGCTGGGGACCTAATTCTACCTGCCCCTGCTGGGGGCCTAATTTTACCTGCCCTGCTGGGGGCCTAATTTACCCACCCGCTGGGGACCTAATTCTACCTGCACCCGCTGGGGGCCTAATTTCCTGCAAACCCGCTGGGGACCTAAATTCCCACCCGCACCTGCTGGGGGGGCCCAAATTCTAACCTCACCTGCTGGGGACCCCAATTTCTACCGCACTGCTGGGGGCCAAAATTTTACCTACACCTTCTGGGGGGGCCCAAATTTTTAAACCCACACCTGCTGGGGGCCTAATTCTACCTGCACCTGCTGGGGGCCTAATTCTACCGTCACCTGCTGGGGGCACTATTTTTAAACCCGCAAAATGCTGGGGGCCTAATTCTCCTACACCTGCGGGGGCCCCAAATTCTACCTCACCTGCTGGGGGCCCTAATTCTACCTGCACTGATGGGGGCCTAATTTCCCCCCCTCACCTGGGGGGGGCCTAATTCTACCTGCACCTGGGGGGGCCTATTTCCCTACACCTGGGGAGCTAATTCTACCTACACCGGGGGGGCCTAATTCTACCTGCCCCTGGGGGGGCCCTAATTTTCCTCCCTGCTGGGGGCTAATTCTCCACCCCCTGCTGGGGGCCAAAATTCTACCTACCCCCTGCTGGGGCCAAATTCTACCTCACCTCGGGGGGGCCTAATTCTACCTGCCCCTGCTGGGGCCCTAATTCACCCCCCCTGTGGGGGCCCAAATTTTTCACCTAGTTTGCTGGGGGGCCAAAATTTACCTAGTCTGCGGGGGGGGGGGGGGGCCAATTTTTTTAAAAAGTCTGCTGGGGGGGGGGCCAATTTACCTACGTCTGGGGGGGGGGCCTTAATTCAAACCAAAGGTCTGCTGGGGGGGGGGGGGTAATTCAACCTACGTTGGGGGGGGACCTAATTCTACCTATCTGCTGGGGGGGGCCTAATTCACCAAAACGTCTGCTGGGGGGGGGCCTAATTCACCTACTTGTGGAGGGGGGGCCAAATTCTACTACGTCTGCGGGGGGGCCTAATTCTACCTAGTCTGCTGGGCCCTAAATTCCCTTAACTGCGGGCCAAAAAAAAATTTGGGTATCACTGTAATTCATCGACCCCCCAAAAGTAAATTTTTTTTTAAAACTATATTCCGGCCCCCGATGGTTGGGGGCCCGTGAACTGGCCCCGGTCTAAAAAGTTTAGGAAACCCCTGCCAAAAGGGTACCTGAAAAATTTTATAATTCAGAACGTGCAATAAGTTGCTGTAGTTAAAAAGAAAAACAATAAAAAATAGTTGTATTATAGAGCTAAGTAAAGAATAATAAAGGCTTCACCCCTCTTTGTCACTGAAATACCTTGGATTGAAGCCTTTTTATGCTCTTTATTGCTGGAACACTACGTCAGTGCCTTGAGGCCTGCACTTGATTGCTGAACATGCCCTTTAACTTGCATTTTCCATAGAGCAATGTATTGTTAGTTTTATTGTAGTTTTTTATCACTTCACTATCTTTGCTTTTTTTGATATTGGTTATGCTAGTTTACTCCTATTGATTTCCAATAAGTCTTTTTTATAAGGGCCCCATATGATAGGACTCTAGCCCATGTTATTATTTCATACTTTCTCCTGTAGGCGCTTATAGTCTGGTTCTCTTTTATCAGATACTCAATATGAACTCTAGAACACAAAAATGAATTTTCCCAAAACAGTGAAAAATAGTGACGGGGACCATCTGTGCCAAGAAGATCCTTAAAACTGAATTATTTACTAGAAAATTGTTTAAAACAACTACAGCCTTATTGATGGAAAACATACATTGTTTTAAAAGTCCATAGCTAAAAGTCCATAGCCTACGCGTTTCGAGTGGTTACACTCTTACTCATGGCTTAACAAATGACGGTACACACAACAGTTTAAAACCAAAGGACTAATGAGCAGCACCTTAGTATCAGCATTGGTCATACTGAGGTGCTGCTCGTTATCTTGTTAAGCATTATCCTTTGGGTTTTTAAAAAATTGTTGTGTGTACCGTCCTTTGTTAAGCCGGGTAAAGATGAAACCCTGAACGCGTTTTGGCTATGGACTTTTAGCTATGGACTTTTAAAACAGTGCTTGTTTTCCATCAATAAGGCTATAATCTTAAACAATTTTCTAGTGAATAATTCAGTTTTAAGGAGCTTCGTGGCACAGAAGTTTTTCGGATGGTCTCTGTCATTTTTTTCCACTGTTTAGTGAAAATTCATTTTTCTATTTTGTCTCTTGTTGGACTGGCAAGCTTTTGATGGACTCCAAAAAATATACCGCTACGGGAATTTTTGAGGGGTTTTAGTTAATTGTTTTAATGAACTTTGTTTTTGAGGAACTATAGAACCACAGTTATTTCTTCTGCTAGGAAGATAGGAATGAATGAAATTTAAAAAAAAGGGGTTTATTGCTTATAAAAAAGGGGCCAATTTTTTTCTGGGAAAACAGGAAGAACATTTGTTGTCTCTTTCTCATTGTGACAGTGTTTAAGCTCACCTCCCAATTGCGTCAAGGGGGACCCCAGTACGGGAGTCCCAACACTAAAAAAAGTTACCCTCTTGGAGCCTGTTAGACTTCAACATCTTAGGGGGTGAAAAGGCTAGGTATGAATACCTGCACTGATTTAAACCGGAGTGGGCGGAGGCAAAAAGCCAAGAGGGAGCCCCTCCTCTACAGACTAAAAAAACACTGTTTGGCTATGCACATCCATTTTTTCATTAGTTTTTGTAAATTGCTTCTAGGTACAAATTGTGCAGTAATTTTTGCTTACCTGCAGCTAAAAAACAGGATTTTCCCCTGCTGCGCACTGGGTCGGGACCGCCTCTGATTGCTGAAAACACATTTTAAATTTCTGTGATAGGAATCCCAGCATTCCCTTTGGGGGTTGCCCAAAAACATCTGCATAGAGAGCTGAGTGTTGTTACTCAAAACACACTGTCTTTCAAATAATCAGAGTGTATGTCATGTGCCCTGACAGAGACTGTTACATCAGCCAGAAGTCCATTTTTCAGCTACAAGTTAGCAAAATTAATGTCACTACTTTGCACCTAAAATCATTGTCTAATGAATTAAGGGGAAAAAAAAACCTGGAGTGGTCCTTTAAATTACTTTTTTTTAACCTGTTTGATTGATAGGTTTTGGAATGTAAAATATAGACAGGACTTTAAACAACGAGGGTGTGTTCACATGGTGTATTGTGGCGCATATTGTACTTGCCGCAATACGCCGGGTGTTTTAGAAGTACGCATTGGGAAGACAGGCGTAATTCATAGCTCTTTATGAGAGTTACCATAATTGTGGGGCGCATTTTGGGCATATTGAAGCGCAATTATGTGTCAAAATGCACCCTGCAAATTACGGCGTGTGAACATACCCTAATGCTATGTTTGTTTTTGCTTTTTTGCAGTTACCTAAATATATTATGCGCTCTAATAGAGGATATAAAGTACATTAAGTTTCCTCAACTGCACCCATGCCAATAACTCCAATGTTGCATTGATGCAGTCCCATAATACAGTGTAGCATTCATATGCAGTCACATGCAGCAGACTAAGGTTAAGTTAACACGGCTGATTTGGATGCTGAATCTGCATTGGACTCAGAATATAAATCTAATTGAAATCCAAAACCCATGGTTTTAAATGGAAAATCAGCATCAGTGCAGATGTTTCTTGAGGAGGATACAGTGTCAATGTTGAATTTGTCCATAAAAGATCCAAACT
Organism: Phyllomedusa bahiana; assembly: GCA_025379985.1. NCBI lineage: Eukaryota > Metazoa > Chordata > Amphibia > Anura > Hylidae > Phyllomedusa > Phyllomedusa bahiana. The sequence goes on along the minus strand of JAODAL010013710.1, from coordinate 78,062 downwards.
GAAAATCCACAATAAAAAATCTTTGTTAAAATCAAATTGTAGATGCACATTCCACGCTAAGTGAGCACTAAACTTTTCAGTGTTCAAAATCAGCCATGTGAGCATACTCTAAAGCCAAGGGTTCCAGGAAAATACACGAACTCATTGCATTAATCTCAGTTTTGCAATAATTTCTTATTTAAAGGGATTCTCTACTTTGGACAATTCTTTCTGGTTACAAGGATCCCTTGAACATACTGTAAGCAGTGGTGAATCTTGCTTTCCTCGCACCATTTAGCGCAGCCATTGTTACCATGAGGATTCTTATCATGATAAATTTTCCAAAATTCTGCAGTTATCAGATTATTCCTATTGTAAAGAGACGGTGCCAGTGCTAGCATTGCTAGTTATGCAAATCTTTATTATAATCATTCATGGTCCCCGCCATATTTAACAATGAATGGTGATGGGTCAACCTGTGGGACTTTCACAACCCCTGTTTATTTTTCTGAAGGGCACTGTTTTTTTGTGTAGCGGGGGGGATGGGTCACATTCCCAGGGGTCATCAGCCCCATAGATAGAAGTGGAAATTCCCAGTAATTAGTCATCATTTAGTATGGCTTATTATGGCTTTAGTATGCCCTAATGTAAATCTTAAAGTGACAAAAGTTAGCACTGCATTACATATACTTTACCAAGTGAGTAAGATGCCCATAGACTTTAAATAAAATATGGTAGTCTAGTGGCCTAAGCCATTAGTCGTAGTAGTAGTTAATCAAAGTGGGACTTTCTAGGTTAAATGGGTGTTGTGGAACTAATAAATGCTTGTCAGTCTATCATGGCATGACTAAAATAAAAGTAAAGGCTTATGAACTCTCTCGTTCCAGCACCGCAGCCGTCCTGGTGATCCTGGCCAATGATCTCATTGTTCAGTCTTCACATGATCCTTCAGGCAATCACAGGCTGCAGCGCTGTCTTGTTGAATATATTGCTGCAGTCTGTTATTGACTGGAGGGTCACATGAAGACTGAACAGTGATAGCAGGGATCACTGGAGTGGCCACAGCACTCGAACAAAAGGGAAGTTTTTTATTCTCATATTTTCAATCATACCCATATTTACTGACAAGCATTTATTAGTTTCGGCGCAATCCTTCAAATATAGTGGGTTGAAAAATTATCCACACGCCTTTAAATGTTCCTCGTTTTTAAACATTACAGCCAAAAACTTAAAAGTATTTTATTGGTATTGTATGTGATAGAGCAACACAAAGTAGCAAGTATTTGTGAAGTGTAAAGAAAATGATACATGCTTTTCCAATTTTTGCAAATTAAAAAACTGAAAAGTGTAGTGTGCATATGTATTCAGCCCCCTGAGTCAATACTTTATAGGACCACCATTAGCTCCAATGACACCTGCAGGTCTGTTGTGTTATGTCTCTACCAGCTTTGCACATCTAGAGGCTGGAATTTTTGCTCACTCTTCTCTGCAAAATATCTCTAGCTCAGTCACATCAGTTGGCGAATGTTTGTGAACAACAATTTTCCAGTCATGCCACAGATTCTCAATGAGATTTAGGTCTGAACTTTGACGGGGCCATTTTAACACATGAATATGCTTTGATTTAAACCATTCCATTGTAGCTTTGGCTGTATGTTTAGGGTCGTTGTCCTGTTGGAAGGTGAACCTACGCCCCAGTCTCAAGTCTTTTGCAGTCTCTAACAGGTTTTCCTCCAGGATTGCCCAGCATTTAGCTCCATCCATCTCCCCATGAACTCTGACTACTTTTCCAGTCCCTGCTGAAGCAAAGCATCCCCACAGCATGATACTTCCACTACTATGCTTTACAGTGGAAATGGTGTGTTCAGGGTGATGTGCAATGTTTACTTACCTAAACACATACCATTTGGTATGTAGGTCAAAAAGTTCAATTTTAGTCTCATCTGACCAGAGCAGCTTCTTCCACATGCTTGCTGTGTCCCCTACATAACTTTTTCCAAACTGCAAATGGGACTTCTCAAGGCTTGCTTTCAAACAGGCCTTTATTGTAGCTACTCTTCCACAAAGGCCAGATTTGTGGAGTACACGACTAGTGGTTGTCCTGTGGACAGATTCTCCCACCTGAGCTGTAGATCTCTGCAGCAAATCCAGAGTGTCCAAGGCCTCTTGGCTGCTTCTCTAATTAGTGCTCTCCACGTCTTATTGGGTTAGCAGCTGTTACTCCTTCCATTTACGAATGATGGCTTGATTAGTGCTCCGTGAAATGTTCAGAGCTTGGGCTATTTTTTTTTAAATCTAGCCCTGCAATGCACTTTGCCACAACTTTATCCATGAGATGCTTGGTGTGTTTCTTGGTTTTCATGATGCTGTTTGTTTTCGAATGTTCTCTAAGGAAACGTGCACATGACGAGTAAAATTTACTTAGCGGATTCTACAATTGAAAACCGTGTCGGATGACGCAATTTTCAATGAGTACTTAATATGGATTTTAGGTCTTTTCTTTCCAGCGGACTTGCAATCAGAAAGCTAGTTCCATTCATCTCCATGGGATTTTGGACGTGGATCAAACATAGAAATGTTTGGACGCGTTTTTTGTCGTGGAATATGGCGGAAGATTGAAAACCAACCTTCGAAAATATGAATTGTGTGAGCTACAACATGTATATTATATTGAGGTCAATAGGGATGATTTTACATTCAACTTCAGTCGTGTATTTCAAGTTGGAATCCATGTGAATTCCGACTTAAAATACTTGTCGTGTGGACGAACCAACAAACCTCTGAGACCTTCACAAAACAGATGTAGCTATACTGAGAATAGATTAGATACAAATGGACTCTACTTACTAATTAGGTGACTTCTAAAGGCAATTAGTCACACTGGATTTTATTTAGGGGTATCCCAGTACAGGGGGCAGAATACATACTGCACGCGACACTTTCAGTTTTTTAAGTTGCAAAAATTTGAAAAAGCTTGTCTCATTTTCTGTGCACTTAACAAATACTTGCTACTTTGTGTTGCTCTACATAACATATCAATAAAATACATTTAGATTTGTGGCTGTAACGTTTAAAAATGAGAAACAGTTCAAAGGCTATAAATACTTTTACAGCTCACTTTATAAGAATATGTAGTTCACCACACAGCACAAGGCTACTGCTGTGCTGTGTAATTTATAAACTCTATTAACCTGATCCCAAACAGTTGTTCTGTGTAGGTGACAGGTGCACTTTGAGATGTTCATTATTTGTTTCATTAAAATGGGTCACATCTGTGTTTCCACCAGGAAAGCATTTTTTTTCTTTGAAACTGGTACATCTTGTCAAAACAGCTACAATGAGCTCATCAGGTGCACTATAAAATAGCTTTATAATGTGGCATAGCTGCAGGAGTCACAGCACTCACACTTGTGACCGGGCCCCTATATTCCTACCTACCTGCACAGCGATTGCAGCCAGGGCCGCGATTACAGCGGTACAGCTGGTACTGCCATATGGGGCCTTGAGTGTACTGCTAACCCCATAAAAAAGCAAAAAACCTCATACTTCCCTCCCTCCTCACCTCCATTGCAGTGCTGGCTCTCCAGTGTCTCTCTGTCATCTTCTGTTTGCTTCTTGGCTGTGGCCAAATGAGATGTCACTACTGCAACCAATCAGGTCCCAAACCACTGCCTTACCTCACCATTCGGAATTGAATATCTATGAAAAGTGATGTAAGGCAGTGGTAAAAAATGTTGAAGTCCCATTGGAGCGACACCAAGAGCCAGCGTTGGAACTGAGGGGTGGAGGAAGGAGAGTATGTGATTGGGGGGAGGAGGAGGGACAGCAGTAACTTATTATTTATTAATTTTTCTTATAAACTAGACGATATCTTTAAGGATCATTGGCCTTTTGGGCGCAACATTTTTGGATTTTTGGGAGGGAGAGAGAGGAGGTTACTTTTTTTTGTTTTTTTCATTCCCCATTGTAACATTTTTATGTTTTTTGTCATTGAAGCTGTATGAGGGCTTGTTTTTTTTGTTTTGTCGTAAAAGTTCTATTTTTAATAGCATCATTTTGAGGCACATATAATGTATTGAAAAACTTTTATTAATTCTTTGGTGATGAATGGAAACAACAACATTTTTATATTTTTTAGCTTTATTTATAAAAATTGTCATGCAGTATAATGTTTACTTGATTTTGGGGGTCAGTATGGTTACAGTGGTACCAAATATATTTAGTTTTTTATGTTTAACTACTTAACAACAGAGTTGTATGAGAGCTTTATGTTTTGTCAGGTGAGGTGATGTTTTCATTGGTATTTTTGGGGTGCATTTTTAGGGAGACTGCATGAGCAAACAATGATTTTGGAATTTTCTTATTTTACTTTTTTTATAGCCAAAGTGCAGGTTGAATAACGTGGTAACAGATGCGACAATACTATGTCTACTTTTTCTATTTTTTGTTTTACATAAAGCATTTTAATTTGGGTAAAAGTATTTCTTTTGCAGTTTTTAAACGTTTACTATTTTTACCAAAATTTTTGGTTCCACTAGAGTACCATGTTATAATACACTGTAATCGCTCTGTATTGCAGTGTAATAGGCCGACAGGCATCCTATTAGGCCCCGACAGTGTTCTACCCTGTTTCCCCGAAATTAAAACATAGTGCATTTTTTTATGCAATTCAGAGTTTGGCTGCTTATGCTGATGTTTGTGATGAAATCACTACAGTATATTAATACCTGTTGATGTTTTATTCAACAATAAATGTGAATTATAGAAAAAAAAAATCTCCTAAAAATAAGTCTTAGATTGTCTTTAGGAGCAAAAATTAATATAAGACACTGTCTTATTTTCGGGGAAACAGGGTAATACAGCAGACTTGGGATCCTTCATTTAGCACCTGTTGAAGGAGTGATAGAGAGAGGCTCCTCCTCCTATTAAACCACTTAGATGCTGCAGTCTAAGACATCCATGAGGTTGAATAGTCAAGAGAGATGGGGTTCAGGCATTGCAGTAGTGTTAGCTGTAACATATATTCTGAGAACCACAACTTTTTTTCTATCAGTTGAGCTTGTTTTTTGTGGGATGAGCTGATATTTTCATTGACATTATTTTAGAGTTCATGTTACATACTGAAAAGAATGATCCAGATTTTTAGTTCTCAGAACATTTCTTGGAATTTGTATTTCTTACTTAGATTTACATGGGGGCATAATTGAGCAATGTTAAAAAAATAACTTTATTGAGATCAGACAGACCCCCACTGATCCAGCATTAAGCATCTATCTTGCTGATAGGGAAAAAAATCATATTAATGGAGTAATCAGTTTTTGGCTACCTATTTGTATATAAATTAGAGAGTTGATCCCTGGTTTTATCTTTACCTACTGAGATGTTATTGCTTATTGGTATGCTTTAGCTTCCAATCCACAATTTACACATACAAATGTAGCAAACATAAACCTGACATTAAACGTGTTATGACTTATACCTGTTATAACTTAACTTCAATATACTACAGTGATGTAAATTGAGTCATCACCATGTGTCCCAGTCATGTTCAGGGTTGCTACATCTGTAAATTATATACTCTATTATGTGGCATCAAAGACAACATGACAGTGATAATAATGTTCTGTTTATGATTTGTAGGGGGGTATCCTATCATGACACACATCCAGATGAACCATCCTCTAAAGAAAACCGCCATATGTACAGTGATACAGTCCCTAGACGGGTTGGCAGCTTCTACAGAGGTAAAATAATATGCATTATGTTGTATAGCAACATAAGATGAATAGTCCACAATATATGACTGAAGGTTTGTACGGGATATGGGATCTGTTGCTTGAATAGTTCTATGCCAAAACTATACGTGCTTACGCAAAATGACTTTTCCAGTAAAAAGCTTCTTATAATATCTTCCGCTTATAAAAGGCTGGCGGTAATAAATAAGGCTTATTTCCACAGTCTTGTCAGCTCTCTACCACCCTATTGCCGTTGCTTCAACAGTAAGCATTTTTTACATAGATTGAATGCAATATGGGTGTTTTATGATGTATTAAGGGACATCCTGAGTATGTAAACATGAAAAATGGAGAACATATTACAATCTTTACTGACTATACTGATATATATATACATATGTGTGTATATATATATATATATATATATATATATATATATATATATATATATATTATATATATATATAATATATACAGTATATCACAAAAATGAGTAAATGAGTACACCCCCCACATTTTTGTAGATATTGTATATCTTTTCAGGGGACAACACAGAACTTTGATACAATGTGCAGTAGTCATTGTACAGCTTGTATAATAGTGTAAATTTGGTGTGCCCTCAAAATAACTCAACACTCAGCCAGGGCCGGACTGGGAATAAAAATCAGCCCTGGCACTAAGCCCCCAGCAGCCCACATACAATATCCACTTAAAAATTCACCTTGTTCTCGCAGCTCGCCGCTTTCTAAAATAAACTACACTATAAAGCTGCTTTCAAACGCAGCGTTTTTTATGTTTTTGGTGCAGAAAGGCAGAGCAGTTAATGCTGTACATTTCTACACAAAAAATGCACCAAAACTGCTCCGTGTGAGAGCTCCCTACACACAAGCAAGAAACAAACAGTGGTGCAGAGAAACCCCTCATCACAGAGTCAGGGTTGCACTTACTTTACAATCAGGGACAAGCCCACACTGACACTACATAAGCACCAACATAACCTACAACCAATCACATCCCCAGTAGTCAGGTCACCATCACATGAATACAGCACTGACTCAACACAGAAGTAAACTTACCGCTGACAGAAGGGACTCACAGGAGACGTCATCTCTGATGGGAGTTGTTCTCTTCTCCTTTTCTTCTCCTTCTGGCCCAAACCTCCATGACGTCTTCTCTGATGAGTCGTTCCCTTCCATTTCTTTCTCTGTCCGGTACAGCATTCAATTTCTTCTAGTGGCAACTACTCTTCTATGTAGAATTTGCCACAAATAAATCTAAGACTCCTCTCTTTTCCAGCACTTTCCTATCAATTCACCAAACATCTATGTTAGACCCTAAAAATTAGAAATTAAAAAATGTCAGATAAGTGGCATGTAAATAGGTAGACCCCCATTAGGTAGGTAGACAGGTCCTTCCTCCATTAATTTGGTAGGTAGACAGGGCCTACCACTGTAATTAGCCCCCAGTAACTAGCCAGGTAGCTAGGGCTGCCCAAAGTAACTAGCCAGGTAGCTAGGGCTGCCCCCAGTAACTAGCCAGGTAGCTAGGGCTGCCCCCAGTAACTAGCCAGGTAGCTAGGGCTGCCCCAGTAATCAGCCAGGTAACTAGGGCTGCCCCCCCCCCAGTTTAAACAGCCAGGTAGCTAGGGCTGCCCCCAGTAACTAGCCAGGTAGGGCCAGTAATCGGTCAGGTAGGGCCAGTAATCTGTCAGGGCAGTAGCCAGGGCTGGCATATAGCTGGTCAGGGCAGGTAGCCAGGGCTGGCATATAGCTGGTCAGGGCAGGTAGCCAGGGCTGGCATAAGCAGTGGTCAGGGCAGGTAGCCAGGGCTGGCATGCAGCTGGTCAGGGCAGGTAGCCAGGGCTGCATGCAGCTGGTCATGGCAGGTAGCCAGGGCTAGCATACAGCTGGTCAGGGCAGGTAGCCAGGGCTGGCATAATAGCTGGTCAGGCAGGTAGCCAGGCTGGCATGCAGCTGGGCAGGTCAGTTAGCCAGGGCTGGCATATAGCTGGGCAGGGCAGGTAGCCAGGGCTGGCATATAGCTGGTCAGGGCAGGTAGCCAGGCTGGCATGCAGCTGGTCAGGGCAGGTAGCCCGGGCTGGCATGCAGCTGGTCAGGGCAGGTAGCCAGGGCTGGCATATAGCTGGTCAGGGCAGTAGCCAGGGCTGGCATGCAGCTGGGCAGGGCAGGTAGCCGGGCTGGCATATAGCTGGGCAGGCAGGTAGCCAGGGCTGGCATATAGCTGGTCAGGGCAGGTAGCAAGGGCTGGCATGCAGCTGGTCAGGGTAGGTAGCCAGGGCTGGCATGCAGCTGGTCAGGGCAGGTTAGCCAGGGCTGGCATTAGGCTGGTCAGGGCAGGTAGCCAGGGCTGGCATGCAGCTGGTCAGGGCAGGTAGGGGCTGGCATGGTGGTCAGGGCATAGCAGGCTGGTGCATGGTCAGGCAGGTAGCCAGGGCTGGCATGCAGCTGTTCAGGGCAGGTAGCCCAGGGCAGTAGTTTTTAAAATAAGTAAAAACTATACTTAACCTGATGTCTCTGCTTCCTCTTCCGTCTTTCCCCCCCGGAGGCCGCCGGCAGCAGACTGCAGGGCCGCGGAGCGGGCGCGCGATGACGTCATTACATCGCGCGCCTGCCCCGCGGCATTGGGAGCTGACAGACGGGATCAGTAGATCCCAGATGTTCAGCCTCAGCCGCTGCTTGCACCGCACGGTGCAGGTGGTGGCCGTGATGGCTGCATGGCTGGGTCGGTGACCCGGCCGTGCAGCCGTGTGGCGAGGGGGGCCTGTCGGCCCCCTGCCACAGGGGTCCGGTCGCTAATGCGATCCTTGCGGCCCCTGTCGCGCGCCACAGACCGGCGCCGGGACTCGGGGCCCGCCGGGAGGAACACTGGTCCCCTTGGCGGGCGATCCGAGCCGGCCCTGCGGCCCGGACCCCAGCGGCCCGCCGGGCAAATGCCCGGTTTGCCCTATGGCCAGTCCGGGCCTGCACTCAGCCATCAATGTCGACCCCGCTGGTACCACAAGGGAGTACACCCCTAAAAGAAAACGGACAAATTGCTCCTAAAGGGTCAGATTTTTTTTGTGTGGCCACCATTATTTTCCAGCACTGACTTAACTCTCTAGACCACCGTGCTGCAGCTCAGTTTCAGAGTGTTGGCAATCTTCTTGTAGCCTAGGTTGTATTTATGTAGAGCAGCAGTTCTTTTGTTGAGATTCTCAGACAGTTCTTTGCCATGAGGTGCCATGTTGAACTTCCATTGACCAGTATGCAAGAGCAATAGCACCAAATTTAACATACCTGATCCCCATTCATACCTGAGACCTTATAAAACAAATGAGTCACATGACACTAGCGGGTGGGGAAATGGCAAATTTGGCACAATTTGTCCATTTTCACTTAAAGATGTACTCACTTTTGTTGCCAATGGTTTAATCATTGATGACTATGTGTTAAGTTATTTAGAGGACACACAGAGTTATACAAGCTTTACACTGACTACTTTACATTGTATCAAACTGTTATATCTTTAGTATTGTCCCATGAAAAGAATGAATACAGATCTGGTCTCAAAATGTGATGCCTACAGGGGCCATATCATGTGACACATAACGACAGTAAAGTAAATCCATAGTCCATATTTTTAAGAAAGAGGTTTTTTTAATTTAAGGATTTTGTTCTGATGTTTTTGCTGCCTTTTAATGCACATAACACTATATTTTATATTTTGATACAGTTCCATCTCCTCGGCCAGAGGGAACTTTTCATGAAAACAGTGTGTCGAACCGAAGTTCTTCACATCCAGTTGACAGCAGCGCAGGAACAAATCACTCAAAGAGACAGACCACTTTTGATCACTGGTGAGAACTGCTCCTCATCTTTTACTGTCTATCGTTATTGAAGAGGTGTTATCAGGACAGTCTTATCCATTGGGCACAATTGGAAGTTGCCAGGGGCCCCATGAGCCTAGTGGGACCCGGCAATTGGATGTATGGAGATATTTGTTTCCTACACAACGATGTTATTTGGTAACCATATAACCATCATTTAAAACGAATCAAACATAGAAAATTGTCATATAGCTATTTGTATGTATTCATATAAAATGTATTATTTTATATAAATACAATTTACAAAAAATACAGATGCCAGATGCCAAGAGACAAATAAATACTGAATATATGAATTATTTCAAAGCACATTTCAGCTTCATATAGTATATATGAAAATTGAAGGCTCTTAAGGCCACATGTATGAAAACTGTCAAGGTCTAAAATTCACTTTGTTGCCCATAGCAACCAATCAGAGCCCCCTCTCATTTCTCCAGAGCACTATATGAAATAAAAGGGGCGCTCTGATTGGTTGCTATGGACAATAAAGTGAGTTTTAGACATAGACAGTTTTCATACATGTGGCCCTTAGAGCACATTTTTTTATCAAAACTGAGTGCCCATTCACCATCACTTTGAATGGGGAACTACTCTAAACAAACAATCTCACCTCTCTCAGTGCTTTTCCAGACCTCCATACTTTTCAGGGTTTGAGGGTCCCTGCCATACTCTGTTCTGATTAAAAACAGCCACTAGTTTGTCCGGGGGCCCATAATGCTCTTAAGAGGTCTCTGGGTGTTATTGCTACACTAGAATCCTAGAGAGTATATATGAGTTGGTGTTTGTTCAATTCTAATATTTCCTTACAAGATAAAGTTACCAACTGTTTAATTAGAAGTGCAGTATACTTAAACATTGTAACCTTAGGGCAGCACCAAGGACAACATCTGAAAAGCATTTGTATGTTATCTCAGTGTTTGTGTGGGTTTCCTTCAGGTACCCTGATTTCCCCCACACTCCACAAAAAATCATGTTGGATATAAGGTTAACCGGGTAATTGTGAGCCCGGCAATGGGGTTTTAAGGGAATCCAATTGTAAAATAATTTTTTGACCAATTTTTTTCTGGTTAACCAAACCCGCGGGTGAAACATTAAGGCTTTTTTGTCCCACCCCCACAAGAGGAGATTTTATAGATTGGGCGGTTTCCACATAGAGCCGAAAAAGGGAATATCCCCCTTGTTGAAACTTTGGAAAAATTAAAATTTTCCCATTTGGGATTTAAATAGAAAAAAAAAACGTGGTTTAAATGTGGGTTTTTTTCTATCGTAAAAAAACGAAAATTTTTGTTGCATGGTTTTAAGAACTGATGTGCAGTAATAAAACTTTGAACATGCTCATTCTTTGATCATATATAAATTTACTATTGATGTCAATGGGATGGCTAAAATCCTTATACAATATGCGCCCAAAGCATTTGGACGTGTACTGCATGTGGTTTTTAATGCATCCAAAACCAATAGGCATGAATTGGACTCTTTTTGACTGTAAATCACCTGTAAAACCAAATCTGAAAAATTCCTCTAAATCCACATGCAATAAGCATGTACTTTAGTAAAAAATATTCATTAAAAACTCATCTGACGACACTCTTTGCAGTCCATGGGGATTCCACACTTACATTTTTTATGAATGTCCCCTAACAGCGCTCTATAAATGAATAAAATAAATAAACCTTACATATACCTTATATACCAACACTCACATTTTAATGAGGAGAAATCCTCATCCAGTAATCGTGTAATAAGATGCTTGGGCAAAGTGATCTAACAGCAGTGATATGTCTAAAACTGGACAGGGTTGGATCATCTTCATGTAATAACAACAGCAAAAATGTTAAAACAAGACAAAACTAAACTTCGGTAGAGCAGGGTAAGAACTATATGCTTTTAATAAATAATTTTAGTTTTAATCTGCTTTTCTAACAATAGGGTCCGTTTTGAAGATATTAATAACCGCGAGGGCAGCATGTGTTTCAGTATATTGGGCTTCCAAAATACAACCCAAGAAGTAACTGATGGTTTCAATGCTATTTTTCAGTCCTGTATACTACTTTTTGTGCTCCATGGTAGCCCGAAATCACTGTATATTTGCTGGGACTACAGAGTGAACAGACGTTCTGTGGTCCTCAATGTTCACAAGCTGCTGCTCCCCCGGCCCATATGGCAGGTGGAAGTGGCAGCTCTTGAGTCTCGGGGGACTACAGAGTGTACTGGTGGTAGAAAGCTGTCAGTCAGTGACAGGTGAGCCAGGGGAGCAGCTGTTTATTAATATTGGGGACTACAGAGTGAGCTATAAAATTCCAACTCTTGAATAGGTTTTTTGTTTTGTTTTTTAAACTGCAAAAAAGAAAATGGTCTGTTTCATGATTTTATTTTATTCTATTTTGTTGTGGCAGTAGATTAAAAAGCACTATAGTGCTCATGGGTTATCATTAGTATTGTGTATGTTCTTTCAAAATTAAGAAAGTCAAGTGATTCGTTGCAGCATACTGTGCAAGATACACAAGTCTCCTGATTTTACGAAGTGCACAAACCAACTAAATAGATTGCACACATGTATGGTACTGAATGTGTAAACATAAATCCATAAGTAAAGGTCCTTTTATTCATTAGAAATCATAATCAACTTATAGTACGTTCACCAGTGCTGGTTAAAAGAATCTGCATACTGGAGAGCGTGGAGAGTTAACGACTGTTCCTAACTTACAACTGGTTGTATGTCCATTCATTTCTATTCTCGTCGGCAGCTTATACTCTGTTTATATTGGGAGATATGCTGCCAACAAACAATGACTTTTGCTGGTGCATAAAAGATGCAGTCTGCTGACAATTGGGTCTACACGGCAAATGTCAAAATGCTGTCCAGAATCCGACGGCATTTTGACATTTGCTGGACCGCAGTTTTTGGCGCAGATTTGTGCAGAAGCTGCGATCGGTTTTTGGATTTGCTGCTGGCCATGTAGAATTGAATGTACGGGAATCCAACGGCAATCTGGCTGAATCCTGCGGAATATACAACATGTTGCATATTCCGCCAGATTGTAAACACGACGGATTTTTTTTTGTTGTTTAAGCAGCACAATGTACCGTCGGATTTTCTGCAGATTCAAAATCCTGAATCCACTGGTATTTCTGTACTGTTAGACCTAACCGAACTGGTTGTTTGTCAGCTAATTGCAAAACTTCTTACACAAATTAATGATCAAGAGCAAACGTTTATATGGATATTTGTTCATCCAACAATCAGCCCATGTAAAAGGTCTAAAAAGGATGAGTGCGATCAGTGGCGTAGGAAGCAGATCCGCCAACCCCCGCATGGGGCAAACCCTTTCCGCAAGCCGCTCCCCAAGCCACGCCCCACCCGCGTCGAGACCACGCCCAGCGCCCCGTGCCACAAACCCGCGTCAGGAGCCGCGGCGAGGTTAGGTCAAGGTTTGGCTGCGGGAACCGCGGCCAAACCCACCGTGTTAACAGGGCCTATGTGTATATACCTTATAGTTGTATGACGTCACAAATCATAGGGTTTATACATATAAGCACAGTTTGTGGCCACTAAGTGCCTTACAGTATTTGATGGAGCATGATAGTTCATCTTGTACGAACATTTGGCACTGAGCTATCATGCTCCCACCGTATCCTTAAAGAGAACCTGTCACCTAGTTTATGCCCCCCTGGCTGAGGACAGAACAAGCTAGTGTCAGACCTGCTGTTTCCAGCGCTGTGTCCCTTATTCTGTGAGATGCTATAGTTTTGGAGTATTTATCTCTCAAATCTGCAGTTTTCAGCCAGAAAAGAGTCAAAGAGTCATTTAAAACCCCGCCCACCTGAGGCTAGCCCCGCCCACCTCAACTGATAAACGTATTACTTTGAATAGGTCGAAGTGAGGGCACCCTTTTTGGGATGGTTCCCCTGCTAGTGAGACAGAGTTATTGCATCAGGCAGGGTTATCTTTGTTAGTTTTTTTGTATGCATATATTTTGTTCTATTGGACTCCATTTAAACTAACCTGGCAGAATTATGGTTAACCTTTATCCATAAGATTCTGAAGAGTACAGTGATCATCACTGGTCATGTGAGTCTTTATATGCGTTTATGTACACTAGACAGAATCATATGTTAAGCCGTTCCATATAGCTGATGCTCTTGTACTGTTTTGTATCTCAATTTTTGTAGCATCATACTTTAAGAATCATAAAAAAGTTATTTTTCCAGTGATTTTGCTTCTGTTACTAAAACGGTATAGCTAGTCTTTCCAGTGAATTATGACCCAACATGATATCAATAAAAACATAAATTTATGCCGCAAACAGAAAATCCTTACACAGCCCCATTGCTAGAAAAGTTAAAAAAAAGTTTAGATTTTGTTTTTTAGAATTTCAGGGCAATAAAACAATTTTTTTAAGTGGCAATAATGAGTTATTTTAAAAAGAGGCATTGCCTGAAAATTTGTGGGCATGGTCTTTAAAGTAGGAGTGCCAAATTTAGTGACAGCCCCGGGCAGCAAAAGTTCTGGCTATGCCACTGAGTGCGATATAGTGTGGGGAAAAGGGTATGTATTTGTAGTGCAGCAAAGTGGTTTCAACTCTGAAATAGAGTAGGCATATGTCTGCAACATTAATCATAAATAACGTCTATACAATAATATTCAGTCACATTTTACATTAATGTATACTTTATAAAAGTGTGATTATTTTATTGGGTTACAGATTTAAGAATAATATATAGCAGACTATACCGTAGAAAGCTTGCACAAATACATAGTTGAGTCACATTATTATGACTGCTTCCTACTTTTGACATTAGCAGTACATAACTGATGAATAAATTCATATGCGGTGAGCTGGCTTGGTGAGTATATAAGATATGTAATAGGTTGTCTTCAGACAAATCTCTTATTGCTGTCATGGGTATAAGGGGTGATTTATGAGAGTTGCAACAGGAGATGATTATCAGCTTTTTGGGCCAAAGCTGGCCATATTTCTGAAACTGTGCAATTTGTGAACTGTTCGCGTGCTGCTGTGATGAAAGTGTATCATGAGTGGACAAATTGCACCATTATGTGACATGGACACTGTGGAGCAGTTGATGTGTGGTGATGAGAGTGGACTGACATGCTGTGGCGCAGCTCAGCACCAAATAAACCAGGGGGATACCGGACATGTGTCTTATACAACAGTTCAGCAAAATTTTCTACTTCATCGACCAGATGGACGTTGCCATGTCAGACGAGAAATATAAGAGAACAACCACCCTGCAGTTATTGCTGGAAGAAAACAAGCTGATGGTGGTATTGTTATGGTTTGGGGAATGTGTTTTTTTCATGTGGAACCATTTTTTTATATGAATCCATCCTTGCAGATCACGTACACACATACTGTATATGCGGATTGTCTTCCCTGGGGCAGATGAGATCTTCCAGCAGGGCAATGCAACATGTCACATGGCTAGAAATGTCTGACGTTGGTTGGAAAATAGACTTCCAAGTACTACTCTGTAATCAAAGTAATTGCCCTGAGCTGAACACAATTGAGCATATGTGTGAACACTTCATTAGTCGTGTCCGCTTGGTGAATTCTCCCCTATAAACCCCCCAGCAGCTGTGGGATGCACTGCAGTCAGCATGGCTCCAGATACCTGTGACAACAACTAGGACCTTACTGAGTGACTCTCAGCAGGTCTAGTTGCTGTCCGTGCTAGACACAGCAGTTACTCTAGATATTAACTAGTGGTCATAATAATGCGGCTTAATCCTGTATCTTTGTTATTCAGGTAGGGAACCGGATGTTAAAAATTCAGATCCCACCTGTGGGTAGAGGTAATTACCAAGATAACTAAGGGGGTTCTGTAGGTTCTGTGTATTGCATATGCTTCCACCATATTGATTGCTGCACATATAGCTTTCCTCTGGAAGCTTACGTTCACATGCTGAGCTATTCTGAATTTGCTAGCTTTCTGCATGTTCATTATTGCCACAGATTTCACACTGAAAAGCTATGGATCAGCTCTATTAAATTACAATTGCGCCATTAGGTGTGCATTCCAATATACTGCCAAATTCAGCAAAACACCGTTTTTAAGCTATGGAATTTTGGCACTGGTTACCAACCACACCCACAGTGGATTTATCCGTGTGAAATCAGCACCACATGAGCAAAGTTTGATATGCAAGCTTCAGTGTTTGAATAGTTCTCTGTCATATCATCAGTTCACAGAGATATTTCCTTATAATGCACTGTACTGTAATCTTGTACAGTAGATAACAACCGTATTACAGCTATGCAGGCTCGGCCTAACCTAAAAGCATACATGCCAACTCTCCCGTTTTTGGCGGGGGGGTCCTGCTATTTGGTGTCCCCCCCCCCCCGCCCTCCCGGGGGAGTTGGCATTCCTCGCGGCGGGGGTCCTGTAACTGACCGCGGCGCCGGAGTAGCGCTTGGGCGCTACTCTGGCGCCGCCGGTCCGTTCCCACAGGCGGGTTACGCGGGCGCGCGCCCGCTTCACCCGCCCGGAACCTCGCTGAGCAGGGAGGAGGCAGGAGGTTCGCTCCCTCCTGCCTCCTCCCCCTGTCTGTCCGGCGCCGCTGTGCACCGTACACACATGTCAGCGTCACAGAGGCAGTGACGCGCGGCTGCACTCACTTCCCCTGTGACGCTGAGGTGAGATCGGCTGTAGCTGGCCGCTCTGTAGGAGCCTGGTCAGGTAAGTGGATTTTACTATTTTATTTTTATTAGTTTTAGGGGGGGCACTGTCTGGCTACAATGGGGGGTCTACCTGGCTACAATGGGGGGTCTACCTAGCTACAATGGGGGGGTCTACCTGGAAACAGAGGGGGCACTACCTGGCTAACAATGGGGGCACAACCTGGCTAACAATGGGGGCACTACCTGGCTACAATGGGGGCACTACCTGGCTACAATGGGGGGGCACTACCTGGCAACAATGGAGGCACTACCTGGCTACAAATGGGGGCACTACCTGGCTACTAAAGGGGAAACTACCTGGCTACAATGGGGCACTACCTGGCTAACAATGGGGGCACTACCTGGCTAACGATGGGGGCACTACTTGGCTAACGATGGGGGCACTACCTGGCAAACAATGGGGGCACTACCTGGCTAAAAGATGGGGGCACTACCTGGCAACAAAGGGGGCACTACCTGGCAAACAATGGGGGCATCTACATGGCAACAGAGGGGGCACTACCTGGAAAGCAATGGGGGCACTACCTGGCCAACAGAAGGGGCACTGCCTGGCAAACAATGGGGGCACTGCTGGCAAACAATGGGGCATACCTGGCTAACAAAGGGGGGCATCTACCTGGCTACAAATTTGGCTCTACCTGGCTACAGAGAGGGCATCTATTTGGCTACAAGGGGGCATCTACCTGCATGTAAAGGGCACTACCTGGTTATGGGGGGGCTACTACCTGGCTATAAGGGCATCTACCTGGCACGCCGCCCACTAGTATCTCCTGCTTTTTCATTTTCAAAAGTTGGCAACTATGCCTGAGTGGGGTGCTGGGAAGCCGTCTCGGGGGTCCTTGGGCATAGTGAGCCCCTGAGCATGGTTGGCCTGGGGCTGCTTTTCAGATAGAAAGGCAGAGAAAGAAAGGCAGAAAAAAAGAGTGCAAGTGTCATGTGCAGTAAAGTACAGTGGCTGTATGGTGAGCCTCAAGAATCAATTCCATTGGTGGGCCCCAGGAATTAACTCTACTGGGGGTCCAATGACCAGCTCCACTGGTGGGCCCTAAGCATCAGCTCCACTGGTGTGCCCCAGGCACCGCAGTCCGATACTGCAGCTATGTTCAAAAGATAGTAAACATGCGACACATGGATTTCACTTTTACATGTTCTTCTATGTGTTGTTGCTTTCACTTGCTGGTAGCCTGGCCTTTATTTTCTATATTATCTAGTTTAATTATGCCAGTGTAGGTCATGGAACATTTCAACTGGTAGAGTACCATAAAGTGTCTCGGCACCATTATATTGGACTGGAAGGCAGATGGTTCACCTCTTGTCTCCAAAATTTCCTGCTATTCTGTCGTAGCGGGGAGAACACAGCAGAAATAGATGAACAGAGTTAAAAGCATAGAAAAATGAAAAATCCTCTACGTGGAACGTGTGTGGCACCAGTCAAACTCTTGTCTAGTTAAACAGTTTTTTTATGAAACTGGAATAATCAGACACAATAATAATAGGAGGTGGTTCAGAGAAAAGATATAGGGTTGGAAGCAGTTCCTTTCTCTGACAGTGCCATAATTGTAGGGCACTGCACCTTCATATTTCATGTTCTTTTCAGCCCAATCTGATGAAGATGTAGAAGAAACAAACAATTGGAATATAAATCACTGTGTGTATTATTGATAAGCAAAATCTGTGTTTTTAAATAGGAGAAATTCACACGTATTTGCAGCCAACAGATGTGTTAAGAAATCCAGGAGGCTACATCTGCATCCATGTCCTCTAGTTTGGCCAAACAGCATGTAATGTCTTGTTGCTCTGGCAATATATGGTGCCACCAATGAAGCTTTGATGCCGTAGTGTTTCTGCCATGGGGCATTAGCTACAAAAGACTGTAAAGTAGCACCATCTGTATTTTCCTGTGAAGTTCTGCTTTGACTGACTAAGAAAACAAGACTGAAGAAGGCTTAAACGTAAGATGCCCCCACAGAAATACATGAAAATTACAAAATACCTAGAGAAAGAGTCATGTATCTAAAATATAACCTTTATTATCGTTGTTTAAAGTAAGATGTCAACACCAAAAAACAAACAAAAAAATCTTAATACTAAACTAACCCTACTTGGCCTAAATGACCCTAAGCCCTACACACGGGGTAAAATCGCCCCAATAAGGGCGGCCCCGTCCGGAACCTTACCCTTACACACACTCACCCTACTAATAGAAAATGTCCCGACATGTTTCAATGTCCCTTAGGCACTTCATCAGGGGACAGGCATAGGTAAATACAACTTACCCATTTTTTGTATTTTCCTATACCTGTCCCCTGATTAAGTGCCTAAGGGACATTGAAACATGTCGGGACATTATTTATTAGTAGGGTAACTGTGTGTAAGGGTAAGGTTCCGGACCAGGCCGCCCTTATTGGGGCGATTTAACCCCGTGTGTAGGGTTTAGGGTCATTTAGGCCAAATAGGGTTAGTTTAGTATTAAGAATTTTTTTTTTGTTTTTTGGTGTTGACATCTTACTTTTAAACAACGATAATAAAGGTTATATTTTAGATACATGACTCTTTCTCTAGGTATTTTGACTAAGGCCATAGGCATATAGCACCTCAGGTATAATGTTCTTTTATTCAATCAAATTGGATATTATGGGCGACATACTGTATATGAAGAAGGCTGCGCCAGAAGTCTGGCATCTTTTCAGCCCGACATCTAGCGCAGCCCCGATCGCAATAGTTTAAAACCTATTCGGCAGTATCAGGCGCATTACAGAGTGTCTGAGATGGGGTGTGTGGGAGGCGGGGCTCTCTAGAACCATACGAAGCTACATATTTATAGCTTCGTTATGGCAATTCCAGGTACATTACTGCTGGAGCAGGTAAACTACTTTAAAAGTGGTTTACCCGAGCCAGAGTTGACGTTTATGCACTAGAATGCGAATGATTTATGACCTGCAGTAGAGCAGGTTCATACATCAGGCACATTCTATACTATTATTATGCGCATAAGAATTGGCGTTTAAACGCCAAAAGTCATACATGTCGCCCTATAATTCTACTTGTTACCTCCTTTAGAGTTGAATCTTTTAGAAGTTTTGCTATGTAGTTCTCAGATTATTGATGATCTGGAGCATCCTGTTTAGAACAATGTGACTCACTGGAAATCTGTTGCACATGCTTCCGTGTTCTCTTATACTTTGATTCCACATTACCATTCTTTTGCTGTTGACTTAGATATAAATGCCTTAAATAGTGGGTGTATTTTTCCATCTTTCTCTTCACTGCAGGCACACAGATACAATAGGTGCCAACAATTGAAAACAATTTGCAGGGACATTTTGCTACTTTCCTGTTATGCTCTATTCATAATCCTCTTATGTAGTTCTGTGTTGTTTTCTCCCATGTATTCTTAAAAGGTTTGTTCACTTTTGCAATCCTTAAGAGAACTTCAAACTAACTTGCTGGTCAAATGAGTCCTAATGCTTTCCCCAGTAATCTGCTTTATTTCACAGAACAACCTTGCAGCAAGCTTAGTTTCCCTGGTGAACCTCCATTGAGGAATTAAAGCATTTGAAATCAGTGGGCTTTGCATGTGATACACTGACATGTTTGGTTCTCTATGGACAGATACTCTTTCTAGTTGACATCTGCTTTGTCTAATAGATGAAGATACTAGACAAGGAACTGTCTTCTGTCCTTCTACTAACTTCGGTGATAGCTAGTTATCCACTGAGAAGACAGGGATGGTTTATTACCATCCCTGCCTTCCTGATCACTGTATATGCATGACATAACTAGAGCTGTATATAAACACTAGCAGACCTGTCTTCCCATCACTGGAGGTCATGTGACCACTGGAGCGCATTAGTTAGGCTAAGAGCACACAGCATAGGACAAAATACATCGAAAAGCTGAAGGCATTTTGTCCTACGCATATCA
Organism: Phyllomedusa bahiana; assembly: GCA_025379985.1. Lineage (NCBI taxonomy): Eukaryota > Metazoa > Chordata > Amphibia > Anura > Hylidae > Phyllomedusa > Phyllomedusa bahiana. Next base: position 57,837 of record JAODAL010013710.1, on the reverse strand, counting down.
TTTTCTGTTTTCATATGAGGAGGAAGGAGACACAACATTTAAAATAAAGTAATAATAAAACACACACAAATATTTAAAAAAACAGTAAAAGCCCAAACCTCGACTTTTAGCCCTACCCCTGAAGACCCTAAAACTTTATACCACCTATATGTTAATGTCCACGGAAAAGTACAATACTTACAAAACTTATTTAGGCGCCACTTTTGCTGTTAAACAAAATAATTAATTTAAAAATCTGAAAAAAAGACTTTTTAAATTTTTTTACTATTTCCCCTTTTATTATTTAAAAAAAAGTAATGTAAAAAGTTCATAAAAATTAAGTCTAACATATGGAAAAAAGCCCAAAAAAATAGAACAACCAAGCGCAATAAAGCATCACAGCATTCAAATCTGCATGTACTAAGGTAAAGGAAAATGTGCATAGTCAGGAATGGGGGTAAACAACTCGGTTACTAGTTTTAACCTTTCTTCAAATATTCATAGCAAAAAGAGTGTAGTAACGATTTTTCAGGTGGCATCTTAACTACATCATCAGAGCGAGACTGGTAATCTGCCCTACTGAGTCGGGGCAGTTAATGGGCTACGTGCCATTTGCTCACATTCCCTGTAGGGATTGGGCAGGACATTGCTGTATCACTCTACCAAATCATAGAAAGGACTGTACAGTTACACAGTTGCACAATCTTCTTTGTACTTCCATGCATTCTGTGATCAGTGCTGGGAAGAAACAGGAATTGACTGCAATGACAAAGCTGGAGTCTGGAAAGGTGAATAACCAGTAGGCCCCAGATATGTAGCATTAACACCTCCATCAGGGATCTTTACATTATCTCCCTCAGTGCATTAGATGGCCAACTATTGTTGCATTAATTCTTTGATGCCCCAGACTAACAGGAATGCTTACAGTATCCTCTTCACTGCCCACCAGGTATACAGCATTTAGCCTGTTACTTCTATAGCAGGGATCCATACATTGTCCTCCTCTCTACCCTAGACCACAAGGATCCTTACTTTAGCCCTCTTCCTTCTCTAGACCACCAGGTATCCAGCATTAACCTTTCCATTATTCTCCACCAGAGATCCAAACACCAACCTCTGTACTGCCCTAGACCACCAAGGATCCTTACATTAACCCCCTCACTACCACAGACCACAAAGTATCCTTATATTAACTCCCTCACTGCCCTAGTCCACCAGGGACCGTACGTTAACCTACTTATTGCCCTGGATCATAAATAAACAAGCTCCTGTGCCAAAGATAACACTCAGCAGGGAGTGAATCCCCATGGTTGGACAGGGCTGCTGGAGCAATGAGAGCATAGAGCGATGTACAGTAACCTAGGGAAGCTTATGTAAACAAGCAGGAGATAAAATCTCCTCTATCTCCTAAACAAAGCGAAATCAGAGCAGCACTGTATTTTTTACCTTTGCTTTCATGTTTAAAGCTAATCATTGAGGTGAGAACCCCTCTAAGTGGCAACTATGATTTATGGATGTGAGGAGGGCCCTGTAAAGATAAGTGTAGCCTATAAACGGTGTGTGGATCTTCCCGAAGACAGTTTTCAAAAGTTGGCAAGTATGCCCGTAATTCCCCATAGGGGTGGTTGCATACAGTCAAAATTATATAAGTTAGAGACAAAGAGGCCCCTTTTCCAGATATGTTATAAAATTAATTACCACAAAACCTTATATGTAAAACGGGAATGGTATATATAAAATTTTAATAAAGAAGTATTAAACCACTCTTGGTTTTACTATTGGGCCACATTATCTAGGTATGCACTTGCGCTGTTTTGTTCATAAAACAAATATTTTTCAAATCACTTATTAGTTTATATTAGTAAATAGTTCTGTAGCTAGTCATCCAAATGGATAATTTTATTGCATCAATGTCCATATATTCTATATTCCATCAGATATTCTGAGTTAAGAGTGTCCAAAAAATAAAAAGATATTAGAAAATAGCAGTGTTAGGTAATGTGATCAAGCCCTAACTGTCAGCAACAATGTCATCTATGTTATTCAATCACAAGTCATCATAGCAGCTCCCTGGAGACTGACAAAAAGGTGCACTACCTACATCTGCTGTCTGCTGTATTATTTATTGCAATTTTGCTACGCGTCGCATGCTTGCCTGATTAATTTAAACAAGTGGAGCTAAGGTAATCGGTGTGTTTCCCTGTGTTAGGAAGGGAGGCTTCAAAATGAGGTCACTGGTTGTGACTCTTAGCAGTCATTACTACTGGGATTTCTGCTGTAGCTGCAGAGTTAATGCTGTGAATAATTGAAAATGCTATCATTTCTGAAACCAGTATATTTCTAGAATAAGTCGGAGTCAAGTCATTAAACTGCTTAAAGGTGCCGTCACAAGGTCCATTTTTTTCACAAATCAAATATGTATACTATATAAATATATATATATATATATATTATATATATATATATATATATATATATATTATAATATATATATATTATATATTTATATATTGTGTGTATAAACAGTATGATCTTCTCTGCAGTAGAATAGTAGGGAATTTTCATGTTTTTCATATTCACACAAATAGAATCAAAAAGTACGTGACTATCTAGTCTCTAAGAAGTATGCATGGCTGTATTCGGAAGTCCCATAGAAGTGAATGGAGAAAGCTCCGCATGCACAGCCGTTATTAACATTATTATTATTATTATTTATTTTAGAGCACCCTTAGTTACAGAGCGCTGTACATTTGAGGGGTTTATATATATATAACATAGGTCAAACAAGTACAAAGGTGACGATAACTAACAACTGGTCCAGAGGGAGAGAGGGCCCTGCAGTCTACAGGAAAGGAGTAAAGAGACAGGGAGTGAGGGGCAGACATGTTTGTGGGGTGGAGCAGTGCAATGGTGTTATTGTTGTTTATAGGCAATCCTGAAGAGATGGGTTTTCAGGTTACCTTTGAGCCTAGTGAGAGTGGGGGAGAGTGTGATGTGTTGGGGCAGTGAGTACCAGAGTGTGGGGGAAGCACAGGAGAAGTCTTGGATATGAATATGTGAAGACCAGCTAATAAGGAGGAGAGCAGAGAAGAAAGTCCTGTGAGGAGCGGAGGTTGCGTGAGGGGAGGTAGCTAGAGATTAAGGCAGAGATGTATGGAGGGAAGAGGTTATGGAGAGCCTTGCAGGTCAAGATTACTAACTTGAACTGGATTCGCTGGGCAATGGGTAGCCAGTTAAGGGATAGGCAGAGGGGAGAGGCAGAGGAATAACGAGGAGAGGTGAATCAGATGGTCAGAAGAGTCAAGGATGTATTGGAGGGGGCGAGGGTGCTAGATGGGAGGCCACAGAGAAGGATGTTGCAATAGTGTAGGCCTGAGATGACGATGGCGTGGACAAGCATTTTTGTGCTTTCAAAGTTAAGGAATGAGCGTAATTGGGAGATATTTTTCAGGTGGAGGCGGAAGGCAGAGGTGAGGGTTTGAATGTCCAGTTTGAAGGACAGATTAGAGTCAAAGGTTATCCCAAGGCAGTGGACTTGTGGAGCCAGTGAGTGCAGCCATTGACTGTGATAGAGAGATCAGGTGGAGGGATAGAGTGGGATGGAGGGAAGATGATAAATTCAGTTTTCTCCACGTTTAGTTTTAGGAGGCGGGAGGAGAAGAAAGAGGATATGGACGAAAGACAGTCTGGGATCCGGGAGAGCAGAGAGGTAACATCTGAGCAAGAGATGTAGAGTTGGGTGTCATCTGCATACAGGTGGTATTGAAAGCCATGTGATGCTATTAGCTGCTATTAGCTGACCCAGAGTGTAGAAATAAAAGAGTAGTGGGCCCAGGACAGACCCATAGGGGACACCAAAGGAGAAGGGGTGGGAGAAGGAGGTGGTGCGAGAATGAGAGATGCTGAATGTTGATCGGTGAGGTATGAGGAGATCCAGGAAAAGGCCAAGTCTGTGATGCAGAGGGAGGAGAGGATGTGTAGCAGGAGTGAATGGTTGATAGGGTCAAAGGCAGAGGGCAGGTCTATGTGGAGAGCAAAGAGTAGTTGCCTGAGGCCTAGGCAGTTACTAGGTCATTGGTTACTTTGGTTAGGGCGGTTACGGTAGAGTGGTGGGGTCAGAAGCCCGATTGCAGCGGGTTGAGGAGAGACTTGGTGGAGAGATGAGAGGACAGATGAAGATAGTTTAGGAGTTTAGAGGCGAATGGAAGCAGTGAGATGGGGCAATAGTTGGACAGAGAGGAGGGTTCAAAAGATTGTTTCTTAAGGATGGGTGTGATGGTAGCATGTTTAAAGGAGGAAGGAAAGGTGACAGAGGTTAATGATAGGTTGAAGAGATGGGCGAGGGCTGGGATGGTAACAGCCCTAAGGTTGAGGATGAGGTGGGATGGCAGTGAGTCAAGACTACAGGTAGAGATGTTGGATTTTGACAGTAGGGAGGAAAGCTTGTCATGAGTGACATTAGAGAAGCAAGCTAGGGGGGAATAGTGATGAGCAGGTGTAGATGTGGGTGGTGGGGACTGTGGCGGTGTAGAGATGGGTGGTGGGGACTGTTCCGGTGTAGGGGTGAGTGGTAGGGACACTGCAGGAATAGAGTTAGGCGGAGGGGACTGCAGGGTGAAACTTTGTCTGATGAGATTGATTTCATTTAGGAAGTGAGTGGCGAAGTCGTCTGCTGGTAGGAGAGATGGGGGACAGATGAGAGAGTTGAAAGTGTTAAAAAGTTGTCTGGGGTTGTGGGACAGGGAGAATATGACAGTGTGAAGTAATCCTGTTTGGCAATGGTGAATGCAGATTTAATTGTAAGTAATGATTGTTTGTTTGAGGCGAGGTCCTCAGTGGAGCGGGCTTTCTTCCAGCATCGTTAAGCAATTCTGGTAGCTCGCCTCAGCTGTTTGGTGGAGTCTGTGTGCCATGGTTGTCTGTTGATTTCGCGAGTCCTCTTGTGTGTGAGAGGGGCAATGGAGTCAAGAGTGGGGGTGAATGTGTTGTAAAACATGGTGGCTGCGTCTGGGTCAGCAAATGAGAATGTGGTAGAGAGGGGAGCAAGAGAGTCAGAAAGAGTGCGAGGGTTAAGGTTTTGTAGGCTTTTGTGGGGGAGCAGTAGATTTGGTAAAAGGAGGGCAGGTGGAGTGGAAATGGTGAAGAATGTGAGCAGGTTGTTGTTAGATATGGGTAAAGAAGAGTTTGAAAAGTTAGATAGGGGGCAGAGGCTGATGACGATGAAGTCCTGTGTTTGTCCTTCTTTATGCATGGCCTCAGAGGTCCACTGGCAGAGGCCGAAGGAAGAGGAGAGTGACAAGAGTTTGTTAGTAGTGGAGAGAGGTGTATCGATGGGGATGTTGAAATCTCCCATGATAATAGTGGGGATGTCAGTGGAAAGAAAGTGGAGGAGCCAGGAAGCGAAGTGGCCATGTCTCTATGTGCAACATCCCTGGCACCTAGCTGTCACTAGCAAGAGGTGGATCCGCTCGGTCAGCTGCAAGCTTTTGTGTAAAATCATGGTGAGGAGTAGAGGCTAAGTAGACACCTGGGATTTACCCTTTAACCACCTTACACAAGGGATCTGGTCTACACTGCTCCCAGGTCACCTCCCCTGATGTGGTGACCCATGGTAACAGCTGACAGGCCCAGTCCCGAAGAAAGAGACAGATGACAAATCCAGGTCTCAAGCAGAGGTTCGAAGCAACCAGAGTTCTTGCATCATTAAGACAAAAGCAGGGGGTCACGATGGGCAGCAGTAAATGGGATGGTCAGGGACAAGCCAAGAGTCAGATACTGTGAATATAAACTAATAATCGCAAACCAAATGTTATGAAGCACACCAATAATCTGGCAGCGAGCAGAACGGGAGGTGTCCTTTGCGTAGTGTAATGGTCATTAGTTGGGAATGCTGGGTTTAGCGCACTGGCCATTAAAGGGGTTGTCTCACTACAAAGATTGCTTTTTATTTTAAAGATCTTGCAAAAACAAGTCCATTATCATTGTCCTACCTATTCCTAGATATCCCCTCTTGTATGGGCTGCATCAGCTCCTCAGGTCTCTATAGCTACAGACCTGTTTGATCTCTCCTGATTGCCACACAGAGCGACAAAGAGGTAAATAGTAAGACCATGGCTGGGAAGACAGACTGCAACATGACTCGTGATACTTACCAGCATGAGTGGCTGCTAGAATCTCCCCCTTCTAGAGTAGGTGCAGATCCCAGAAGTTTCTGACATAGGAATACCCCCTCAATGTTAGCGAATTTGAAGCTTAGACGTAGTTTTGTTCAAATACGCCCTTCAGTTCTACACTAGTTCAACTAAACTTCTAAAATAAATCCTAGTCTGTGGGGTCATTTTTTCCCTAACCCTATCCAACTCTGTAAGCCTAACCCTAGGCTGGGCTAGGGTTTTTGTTTTAATGTTGTTTTAGGGGTCAAGTTATTTTTCAGTGTTACTCCCAGCACAGCATTACGTCTGGAGTGACATCACCTTTGGATTCCTTATGTTATGGGAAGTGATGTTGGTCGTGACATGCAATGTTTGATATCATGTCCAACATTATTTCCAGTTTTTATAGCATGGGTAACAAAGGGAACCCAAAAGCTATGCTAAACATTGCACTAGCAGTGATGCCACATTGGGAGCAACACAAGACAAATGGAATTGCTTAAATTAGGGTCAAATGTGGTCTGAACCTGAAACACAACACTATATAAGAAATAGCAGTTAAAACTAAGTACAGAAGGAGCACTGTTATGCCAAGTACAATGTGAATAGGAAGTATATAAGTCTGGAATCAAAGAACACCTATGCAATGCATGACCCCTCAGGCCTGACATTTGTCACAATCTGCCAGTTTTGCCATTGTTTCTTTTAAGAACTGTAGAGTAACGGTACTGTGCTACTAATTTGGAACAACTACGCATGCGTAAGACCAGAACATTTTGGTTTCCTTCACCAAAGATTTCTTAACTGGAAGCTAAGGCAGTTGTCTCACTTCAGACATTGATGGTATATTATGCCATCAGTGTCAGATAGATACAGGTCCCACCTCTTGAAGCCCCACTTATCTACTAACTAACCCTGAAACCTCTCCATTCTGAATGGAGAGGTGGTTGGAACCCTTCCATTGAAATCAGAAATTTCAATGATTTTAATGGGAGAATCCTGACCCGCACCTATCTGACTTTGATGACATATTCTAGCAATATGCCATCAATGTGTGAAGTGAGACATCCCCTTTAAGTTTAGAAGGTTGAATAGAAAAAAAAAACCAGTATGGCGTGGGACATACAGCCTAATTTCATACACTCACCGGCCACTTTATTAGGTACACCTGTCCAACTGCTCGTTAACACTTAATTTCTAATCAGCCAATCACATGGCGGCAACTCAGTGCATTTAGCATGTAGACATGGTCAAGACAATCTCCTGCAGTTCAAACCGAGCATCAGTATGGGGAAGAAAGGTGATTTGAGTGCCTTTGAACGTGGCATGGTTGTTGGTGCCAGAAGGGCTGGTCTGAGTATTTCAGAAACTGCTGATCTCCTGGGATTTTCACGCACAACCATCTCTAGGGTTTACAGAGAATGGTCCGAAAAAGAAAAAACATCCAGTGAGCGGCAGTCCTGTGGGCGGAAATGCCTTGTTGATGCCAGAGGTCAAAGGAGAATGGGCAGACTGGTTCGAGCTGATAGAAAGGCAACAGTGACTCAAATAGCCACCCGTTACAACCAAGGTAGGCATAAGAGCATCTCTGAACGCACAGTACGGCGAACTTTGAGGCAGATGGGCTACAGCAGCAGAAGACCACACCGGGTGCCACTCCTTTCAGCTAAGAACAGGAAACTGAGGCTCCAATTTGCCCAAGCTCATCAAAATTGGACAGTAGAAGATTGGAAAAACGTTGCCTGGTCTGATGAGTCTCGATTTCTGCTGCGACATTCGGATGGTAGGGTCAGAATTTGGCGTCAACAACATGAAAGCATGGATCCATCCTGCCTTGTATCAACGGTTCAGGCTGGTGGTGGTGGTGTCATTGTGTGGGGAATATTTTCTTGGCACATTTTTGCCCCTTGGTACCAATTGAGCATCGTTGCAACACTTTGTTGAATCAATGCCACGAAGAATTGAGACAGCTCTGAAGGCAAAAGGGCCAACCCGTTACTAGCATGGTGTACCTAATAAAGTGGCCGGTGAGTGTATATTGAGTTTGCAACGTGGATGAAACAACGATTGTAACAAATTGTGATGTGGCCTCTCTCTAAATGACATTTATGTTATCTTGGACTAATGGTAAACTGGAAATGTTGTTTGATGTCTTCAGAATTAAATCTGGTGTCTTACTATACATTTCAAGGATGATGCTATATTACTGAGCATGAACTGTCCTTATTGTGCTTATGTTTTTTTACTGTGCGATTTCTGTGTTATTCACAATATGGCAGTAGAAAATTGCAGCTATTTCCACCATGTTGCTGTTAACTGCTTAGCAGGGGCTGACATAGGAAGCCCTGTGGGCAGTGGTGATTAGTAACTCCTGGCTTACATCACCATTTTGTGGTCAGGTCCTTGTGCTTGACAAAAATAAGTTGCTTGGCAGAGTGGTTTTTCCTGACTGCTGTGACCTGTGAGACAAGCAGCTGGTGGGTCATCAATAAGAAACATTAAGAAATAGATAAGCTGATTATGAGAAACAGGAGATGTGAGCTGACTGTGAAAAACTTGAGGGCTGCAGTAGACTGACTATTGAAGTCTCTGAGAACTACTAATTCGGCCATGGACAAGAGTGTTTTCCATTCGAATTCCACCAGGTACGGACACAGAGACAGGGGGTCTGTATGTTATAGAGATGTACACTAAAGAGAGCAGTGACAGGGACGTGTAGTAGAGTGCCTACTCAACAGACAAGTGAGTGCAGCCTGAGAAGTGATAAAGGCCAGTAGACTGCGAGAGAACCACCAGTCTAACACTTAAACACTGTACATATGTTTCTGGAACCACCAAGCATGATGGTAAAGCAAGAATTATTTGGCAAAGATAACTTACTGTAGCGAGTTATCAGATATAAGGACAAAACAAAAGCCATTGAAAATATTGAGTTCAAATGCTGTGCCACAGTATAATTGTCAAGTTAAGCTTTGCTACATTAATAAGGCCCCATTCACACTTGCATCGGTCAGAGGTTCCATTTGGAAGTCCTGTCACAAGTTCTGTCAGAAATGAAGAAAAAGTAGAGCAGTATGCAGCACTATTCTTTCTTGTAAAATGTCAGAAAACATGGCAGAAACGCAATAGACCTAATTGGGTCTGGTTCCACCTCTGTAACGGAGGTTCCGAATGAAACTTCCAACACAGATGTAAACTTAACCTAAGTGGTTCTCATGAGTACAAGTCTTCTTGAAGTTTAGCAGTGCAAAATGACTGTGTGTGCATGTCTTGCTGAGCCTCCAATTGAGATGGTCACTACCAGAACCCTCGCCAGACCAACTGAAGCCTCTGGTTCACATTTCATACACCTCGAGTTAATAATACCATGTACATTTTACTCCTTTTTCAAGACATTTAGATTAGATATGGCCGTGTCCTTCTTCCGTCACTCTCATGGAATATGCAGAATCTTGCAAAATTAGTGTCTGGGAACTAAACATGGACTGGAACTAACGTCAGGGAATATTTTTTGATAGAGAGGACAGGGTAAGTGAGTGAAGCATGACACAATAGGGCAGATTAACAATCCTATCTAATATGTAGGCAATGCAAACTCATACCAGTCTAAGGAAGTGGCAAATTTATCACAGTAGCTCATGTTTGATAAATTTGCCACATCTTTAGGCTTGTCTAACTTTTTATCAAAACTACTAGCTTACTTTGCATCGACAAGAGTGTGCCAAATATTTTGGGCCATTTTTTTTCCACAAAGCCATGTAACTCATGCCCCTATGTCACATAAGCTCCATTGTACAACAAAGTCTAGCAAAATCACAAAGGGAAATCTTTAGTAATGTCATAAGTGAATGACAGATGTGTATCAATAATGGACCCAATGTAAATAGGCCAGAGTTATTTAACCTTTACTACTTACATAATTTTGGACAAAGATGCAGTAAGAACAAAAACTGTTGTGCGCATAGTTTAATCCATTTTCTTTTCCTATAGGAAAGCAACAGAAAAAAGCCATTCAGAACAAATTAAAGACAAGGAAAAGCAAAGTTTTTTCCGTGTCATAAAAAAGAAAAAGAAGAAGTCCCAAGCTGTGAGTTGATTGTATTGTATTATTTGTGTTTTCTTTCTATAGGAAGAGTTTTTTGTGGCTTACTGTGGGGATGCCATATACTAAAGCCTAGAGTACATGCTTGGACAAAATTGTTGGCATCTTTCTATTAAAGAAAGAAAAACCCACAATGTTTATTGAAATAACTTAAAACTGATAAAAGTATTAATACATTTACATTTACTGAAAATCAGCTAAAGAAAATCAGACATTGCTTTTGAATGGTGTAATCTCAGAGACAACGTTCTTAACTTCTTTTGGTCCATGTCCAGTGTGGTACACACTATAATACCAAACAGTACAGTGACTACTTTTAACCCTTTAAATAGGTAGACTAACTACTTTACAAGTTTGAAGACATTGCTGTTGCTAATTTTTAGAAGAGAACTTAATTTATGTCCAATTATTTTTAATCTGTTCGAGGGGTACCATCATTTTTGTCCATGCCAGTTTATTTTTTTTATTTTTTTTTTTTCTTATTCAACGCAATGTCTGCTTTTCATTAGTTGATTTTCGGTAAATTTAAATTTATTAAAGTTATTTCAGTGACTATTATGGATTTTTCTTTCTTTAATGGAAGAGTACTAACCATTTTGTCTACATGTGGAAGTCAAAAGTTATGAAACAAATTAAAAAACAGCTAGGTTATAGAAATTACATAAAAAATGTTTGAAATGTTTGTATCCATGTTTGCAACTTGAGAGTGAAATTTTCAGTATTATCCCTATGTGGTACCAGTTGTCAGAGATCATTTACCCTGGGAGAAATGCTTCTTGAGGTAACTGACAGAATATTGCCATGATTCTGTTTCTGTTTTATTTGCATGGAATCCAAGAAAAAAGTAGTCTGTATGTGTGTGTATCAAGTCCAGGGTATAAAGATGTAAGTAATAGTACAGTTCAGGGTGGATTATAATAAATATTTTAAAAGGATTACACTTGTTATGTGTTTGTCAGACAATCCAGATTCTATTCTTGTAAAACAATTAATAATATGCTTTAAAGTTCTTTAAGATTGAGTTCACAATCCAGTTTTCACTTGCGTCTCTGTCAACAGCACTACAGTGGGGATTCCTCTGCCTTGCTGACAGATAGGACAGATTTTTTTATGAGAAGATATGCTATAGAATGAACCTCCACCCCGTGTGATTTTCTCATTCTTATAGTATAACAGGTGAAAGATAAGACTGTCTGAGAGCTTTGGTATCTATCAACCAAATCCGCAGTGCAGCCTCTTGGTCATCTCCTAACTCCTCCTTCCAGCATTACAGAATTTTGAAAAGGTCATTAGATAACACTCTTTGGGAGGTCTGTGCTGAGGTTAGTGCAAAGGGTCCTTTCCTCAGGGATCTTCTTGCTGCATCCCTACTATTGTGTTGCTGACAGGGATGCAAGAAATGCAGATGATTTAGAATGTAAATCTGTTTCCCTTAGGCCTGTCAGCAGCACAGCTCCCTCACTATTTTTATATTGATATACAGGAATATGCATAAGGGAGTGCAGTATGGCAATTCATTACATAGCATATCCTAATATAAAAAATTGCATCTGTCCTATCAGTCAACAGGGTGAGGAAATCACATTATTGTTCTGCCAACAGGATTTAAGGAGAACAAATTTAAATTCAAAATATTTTGCTTGTTTTTTTCTTTTATTGACAATTCATTAATTTCTCCAGGGATTGTTATATTTGCTACAGAGGTTTTTTTCAATTTTAGTTCTGCAGATACGGTGTGTTCTGAGGAGGTTTCAGATTAAAAAATTTTTTTTTATGGGTGTATGTCTTCTTTAACCTTAAACTCATGTAATGCAGGAGAGGTCATCATCACGTGATAAAACTAAGCGTCATTATTAATGCTGCAGTCTTGCAATTAGTATATTTGTATCTTATATTACAGACAGAATCCACAGATCCTGAAAAACCGAACATCAAGAAAAGCCTCTTCCCACTTTTTAGTTCAAAGACCAATTTAAAGCATAGCTCTTCTTTGAAAAAACTGCCTGTAGTCAATCTGCCGATGGTATTATTTTCTTTAAAAACACTGGCAATAAAACATTAATACCTCTCCCATCACATGAAACAGCATGGATTTAGGCTGTCAAGAGGGTGTATTTTTCTGTTTCCAGCTTCCTGATCGTACCACACTTTGATAGAACCTTTACAGAACAGATGGAGCAAGATGTACTAATTAACAAAAAAGATTCCCATCTTCGACATAATTGGCAGCTTAATTCATTTATCCCATCACTAAGCGCATTGCATAATTTTTTACATTACCGTACATCCCAGGAATGCTAACTTGCTGCAGTACAAAAATAATCAAACCTGGTCATTCCTTATAATTCACTAATAACACTATTTCTTTGCTATTTGTTGGATATTGTAGGCCAAAATCAAGAACAATTCTAAGAGTTTCAGTGAACACGTAGAAGATTTATGCATTTTCAAGCATATTACAAAAGAGTTAAAATACCTCCTAAAGTAATCCTGTTCCATAGCCCTACAAATAAGAATGTAAATAGGATATTGGACCTCTATAGCAGTTTCTGATGTTTTATAACATTTTACACTGTCATCCCAGGATAGGAGTTTTCGATAGTTAATACCCTTCTCTCTCCCTTATAAGTTGTTTCTTGGGCTTTTTCTAGAGAAGGGGGCTTTACACATTTTTATGTGTCCCATCAAGATGGGAGATGGGGTAAATTGAGCTGTGGTTTGCAGGCTGCTCCCTCATTTTTAACAAGGTAACTCAAATTTCCACACTGAAAAATATAAGATAGCACTTTTGCCATTTTAGAATATACTTTAGTAACTGCTCAAAGTGTTAGTTATATTAATGTATAAAAGCAAATATCTCAGTTGTCATGGAGTTGCTGTACTACATAAGCAGTGTTCCCTCTAAACCTTTGTAGCTAGTGGGGCAGTTGGGGAACTGAGAACTGTATCTGTGTATCTGTTGAGCTACATGTGAACTGAGGATAACTACATCCAATAGAGTGCGCCGTGGAGTTCCTCAGCACTTTTCCCGTAAGGCCGTGTTCACACGGCTTATTCCCGACGGATTTGTGAGCCGGATTACGCTCACAAATCCGGCGTGAATAAGGGGCGGGGCGGGGCTGGAGCGCGGCGGGGGCGCCGCTCCCCGGCCCCATAGACAATGCATTATCTACGGCGCGTCCGCGCCGTAAATAATGTGCATGTCACTTTCTCCCCCCGCGCCGTATTCGCCGAGCGGGGAGGAGCGACGGAATCCACTGTTCTCTATGAGAGCAGTGGATTACCGTAATTACTCCGATGGATTGGCGCCGTACTGCAGCGCAAATCCGGCGCGGAGTACGGCGCCAATCTGCCGACAAATAAGCCGTGTGAACACGGCCTAAGCCACTCTTGCCTCTCACCCAGCCAACCAGTAAGTTCTACATTGCACTGATGAGGGGCAAATACCCCGAAACAGCTGTCTGTAGTTGAACTTAACTGGTTTGGCTCAAATCCCATTCACATTGCTAGGCTCCTGCGAGCTATATGTGGAGCTCCTCAGCTCTTTTCCAATAAGCCTTTGCTTTATGCAAAACAGTCAGTGAGGTCTGAATGGCAAGTAAACCCTCACACTGACCAATTTATTGGTTCCTCTCCTCAAGGAGAGATTTTTCCCATCTGTTTAACTGGGTGATTCAAAACAGCAACAAGCATAGCACCAAATAATTAACTGGGGTATGTAATGGGTTTCTGATGACATCCCTGGCATCTAGAGCATAGAAGTGGTTAGTGTCAGGATCCTTGGTGGTGAGTGGCAGTGAAATGGTAAATCTTACATATGGGCGACATGTATGAATGGGGCTGCGCCTGTATTCTGGTGTGCTTTTAGCCCAAAAACTGTTGCAGAACTGTTCTCTAGATGTATGAGCAGGCGCATTCGAAAAGTAGGCGCATTTTGCGGTGACTGCGCCACTTTGTAATGCGCTGAAGATGTGGGGGAGTTCTGGGTGCGTGTCGCACATTAACCCTATGATTCTACACATTTATGAATGTTTGACGTCAAACCTAGGTGCAGAACAGTTAGAAAGCTAGATCAAGTTAAAAGTGGTCTGCCTGAGCCAGACTTGTCGTATTGGCACTATACTGTATGTATGACCTGCAGAAGAACAGGTTCACACATTCTGGCGCATTCTACACTACTAATGCGTGTGATACAATTGAGGTGTGGCCGCGAAAGTTTATACATGTCGCCCATTGTGTCCAGCGAGTTACTCAACCCTGCCAGGCTACAGCATTGTCCCAGTCTTCTCATCTCACAAAAAAACCCAATGGCCTCTCTCTCACATAGATTGCTCTACCCTTACATAGCCTGTAAATCACACAGTCAGCTGCTTCACAGTAAGTTTTCATTTAGACCATTTTTTAAATGCATTTTTTATTTCCTAATTCAACTGCAAATTTTCAAAACATAAGTTATATTCATATAACCTCTGGTCTGGCTTCTTTTCACAGTGAACTTTATCTTATAATTGCTTTTACCCATCCATGTGAGTATTATGGCCCAGAGCAGAGTTCATTTGCCTCCTCTTGCATAGACACATTGGGCGATATGTATGAATGTTGCCAGTTCTAAATGGCTTTACGGCAGTGTAGAACGCGCCAGAATGTATGAACCGGTTCTTCTGCAGGTCATACATACAAGTGCAGTCTATTGCCAATATGACAAGTCTGACTCAGGCGCAACCTTTAACCTGGTCTGGCTGTTCTAACTGGAATCTGAACATCGATTGTCCAACTATCTTGTTTCTACCCTGAACTTACAATAGAAATGAGTGCAGGGAGGGAATAGATTGGACCGTGTAGCTGCTGCAGTACAACCTCATAATTCTCTTTATGATCAGACAAGACATTCAATGAACACTTTGCCCTATCTATAATGTAGGAACTCAAGGAGTATGTGTGGAAGCACAAATTCCCATTGATAAAGTGCATGGCAGCTTAAAGGTAACAGTGTTCATCAGTACCCCTTACTGTCTCAGTGACCTACACAATTGCTTTAGCCCTCTAGAAATATTATGTACTAAATTGTTCATTTTGTTTGATATAGTATTTTATGTTTTGTAATGCAGCATGGGCATATGTCCTACGGATCCATTAAACAGATATTGCATGCAGAGAGGCAAACATTGTCACATCATAACATTTATAATGAAGAAAATCAATGTCTGTGGTCAACTATACCTTACCATTTCCAAATAAAAATGTACTTGTGCCTATACAATTTGCATTAAGTATATCTTAAGATATAAATCTGGTTTGGAGGTACACATGTTAATTTATAGGGAAGATACATTTTCTGCAGCTGGGCACACAACTTAAGATAGCTATCTGCTGAGCACACGTTTATCGCAATTTGGAGAGTGGAATTAGTCACTTCCAGACACCTTGTGGCAGAAGTTTATCTCCTGTGGAAACTAAGGATTAGGCATGTTTAAATCTGACATGCCTGATCCCCTTTTACTTCTGACAGCTGTCACTGATAGACAGGAGATCACATAAGATCATCTATATCTACTAAAATCAACAGATTCAGCCAACCTATATCTCAAGTATATGGCCGACTTTACTACATTGATTCATCTTACCTCAGTCCTGTTTTCTTGGTTTCATTTAGAATTCAGGGGAGTGTTTACTGGCTTCTACTAGGCTGCAGTAGAAGCCAGGTCTGTAGCTATAGAAACCAGTGCTGACATCCTATCGGGAAAGATCAAACAGGTCTGTCGCTATAGCGACCCGAGGAGCTGATGCAGCCCATACAAGAGGGGTTATTTCAGAATAGGTAAGATACTGTTAATGGACATATATTGCAAAGTGACTTGTTTTTGCAAGATCTTTAACATAAAAAGCAATCCTTGTAGTGAGACAACCCCTTTAAGCTGTGGGTTGGCAACAGTAGGGGAATGAAGTTCCTTAGGATTGCTGTAGAAACTATAGCTATCCACTATCCTTGATGGTGGATAGCTTTACCTAGTTGGACGCTACAGGACATTTAAATTCCAACTTTAGCCATAGTTTTCTCCTGCCTATAATACGAGTGAGAATGTATTATAGAAATGCAATTCCTTATCAAACTAGCCTGTGTACCTCCAAGGCACGTTATATATGCACTGTAATTCCACCTATGGCAAACATAGAATTCTACAATTAGTTGAGGAATGGTTACAAATATGATATAGTATCATACAATAATAAAAGCAGGTAAAGGGGTGTTCCCATGTCACACATTGATGACATATCGTTAGGATATGTCATGAATATGTGATAGGTGGGACCTGCACCTATCTCAAGAAAGGCCCCCCAAAAGTCTCCATTGAGAACAGAGAGGCTGTTGTAACTTTCCCTTTGATTTCAATGGGAGTTCTGACTACAGCCCAGCGTGCCAATTGGCCGAACTCAGAATACACATTGAAATTAATGGAAGAGTTCCAACCACCCGTCCGTTTTCAGTGGAGACTTTCAAGGGCCCATTTTCAAGACAGGTGCGGGTCCCAGCTGTGTGACCCATACCTTTTACACAATGATAACATATCCTATCGATATGCCATCAATGTGTGAATTGGGACCAGGCAGAATGGGATTATCTGCTCTGCAAATTTTTATTTGGCCAAAACACAACATAAATATGTTATGTTTCCGAAAGTCATTCCAGGGCGAGGTTTTCTGTTATGCTGGTTGTCATCATACAATGTCCAGTTTTCTTCTTAATCACTCTCTCCTCGGCTTAGAACTAACACCATGTAAATGCTTTGGCAAGGGGTGAAATCTGCATGCCGAATACAGGAAAGTGTTGAGAAGAATAAGCAACATGTGGGCTGATATCTACCTGAAGGAAAATCTTTTTGTTCCTGCTTGATTTTGGCTCCTCATTCTACCATTGCAGTAATGTTATTTGCTGGCTTCTTTTGGGTCAAGAATTATCATTGATTCAGTCAAAATGACATCCTGTAAAGAACAACTACCTAGTGAACTATTAAAATGTATTGAATCCAAAAGTGAATGCTGAGTTTCCATTCACTTCAGCCTTAAAAAAATACAAGAGATAATCTCCATTATTTTATCCACTGTGAATCCTGGAATCTTTTCCTGTGTTTAACATGTGAATGTAGAATTGATCCAAAAGACCACAAATAATGCTTCTGCTTTTGCTTTTAGCTTTGCTAATATCTATAATCTGTATTTTATTGTGACATAGATGCCTAATACAGATGGTCAAGATCATCTCAACATACAAAAGAGTGCCCACTCATCCAGTCACAAAAGCAGCCGACACAAAGAGTGGCGTCCAGACAAGATGGCAGAAATTCACTCTCATGTAAGTATTTTTGTTATTACTTTAGTCAGGATTACACAGAACACAGTATTGGACCTACTGTTCTCACAGCCACAGTGCCAAGCCACCAAGATTGAGAGGGAATGAGGACCTTTGTAGAAGGATAAACCTCGACTCACAACTCTAAGGAACCTATTGGCGAATAGTTAAAAATGGACTGATAGTCTGATTTGGAGTTCAGTAACAGAAACTAAACCCAACCAGTATTAATAAAGATAAAATGAAGTAGGAGATACACCCAACCTATTGGTATTTAGTGACCATGGTTACACATTCTTAACACAGTATGTTGGGCCTCTGAAGGCACATGTTAAGAGTTGCATCTCAACTTTTATTTCTTATATAATTTTTTACTATTATTTATTTGTACCTAAATATATCTGCTTATGTTTCCAGAGTCAACCGTTAAAGTCTCTATGGAAGCTTCTGCACCCATCTTCATCTTCAAATCACTCAGTACCACCAGATCCAAGATTTCAACCATTACCAAACCAGCCACCTAAAACACCTTCCTTTGCAGAGGCCAGAATACACCCAATGAGTCAGCCTTCCAGCTCTGTCCACCGTCAGGAGCCACAGCCAAAAAGTCGATCTGGATTGCAGATTCCAGGACAACCAGAACCTCTGTGGCATGTCTCCCCGGTAAATAGGGGAACGAGTGAGGGAGCTCCATTTCCTGACCAGCTGGCCTCCAAGTCTGGCCAGAACGGGATGCCTTTTAACCGGACAAAAAGAACCAGATTGCCAAATTTAAATGACTTAAAAGAGACAGCTCTTTAGTTGACCCATGTGCAGAATGCGGTGTATACATGAAACGAGTTCTGAGTGAATGCTAATTTGGTGAAGGAGCTTCAAAGGATGTATAAGCAAGTACCTATAGTTATATTGATTATGTGCAATATGCTTGTGTGAGGTTACACTGTGCCGCAAACCCACCCACTAATACTTTTGTTGATTGTCCGGTTACCTGCTACCAGTTTCCTTGTGACATTAGAATGTGCAATAAATAAAATATTGTCAAGATCCAAAAGATCTCCCCACGCTGAAAAGAATGGCGCCAATATATTTATACATCACAAACGAATAGCCTTATCCAGGGAAAAAAAATCAATATTTTAAATACCTAATGCTGTAAAAGTGGGTTTATCCAGAGTAAGAGATTTTTAAGGAACTAACACTTCCATATTTGATATTTTTTGTAATATTTATTTATGATTATTATCATGGAGTCATATCATTGTTATAATGTCAAGTTATTTTGAGCTGTTTAAAAACATTGTGAAGCCGTTCAACAGCTAAAGTAGTTTATATGAAAACTTACAGTATAACATTTATATATTGCATTAAGAGTATTATATATAAAATATATATATATATATATTATCTGCACACAAAGACATTTGTGTGTGTAGTTTGTTTATATGTTAAATGACTGTCATTTTTATAACTACAAGCATATAGAGAAGAAAGTATTGTTATGATGACAACTCTGCCATATTTTTATACATTTGTGCAGTATTAATGTACTTCTAATAAAAGGGAGTAAACTAGAGATGTCAGTGTGCCTGCAGCAGTGTGAATCTTGTCTGACTACAAGAGCAGGTCTGAAGGTTACTTGAAAAAGTCAACCAGTGTTATTGTGATGTTTACTTTTGTAATTTCTGAAAGTCAGAATGACCTAACTCGATGAATGATATTGCTTCCTCTGCGTTTCATAAGCATTTTGCCTTGTGGGTGACAAGAACTCAACAAATATTCATTTTTCTTCTAAGTTTTTAAGGATGCAGACCAAAGATATTGAATATAAGTATGGAAGGTATACTAAAACTTTGGCATTTCCACAAAATTTATTTATTAAATGTATATTTTTGCCAAATAATGAAACTCAAAATATTTTTGTGTATTTCCATCTTTCTTATGTCTGTTTGCCTATCCATCTATATCTCCCTATCTATATATCTATCTATCTATTGTTTATGTTAGGTAAGATTATATTTCTTGCCTCTTATACCTGCCTACCTATCTTATGTTTGCCCATTATCTATCTATCTATCTATCTATCTATCTATCTATCTATCTATCTATCTATCTATCCCATATCTATTTATCTTTCTATCTATCATCTACCTATCCCATATCTATCTATCTATCTATCTATCTATCTGTCTGTCTGTCTGTCTGTCCATCTGTCCGTCTGTCTGTCTGTCTGTCTGTCTGTCTATCTATCTAATGTCTGTCTGTCTGTCTTTCTGTCTATCTATCTATCTATGTCTGTCTGTCTTTCTGTCTATCTATCTCTCTATATTTTTATCTATTCATCTATGTCTGAGAGTAGATACGGTTATATTTCTAATTCCTACCTGCCCACTTATTTAAGGTTTGCCCATTACCCAACCTTTCATAGCCTTAGACTCACAAGGTTCTGTGACTTTTTTAATCTCTCTTTTTTCGTCTATCTTTCTTATCTATCTTTGGTATTAGACAACATCATATTTGTATTTAAATACTTGCCTAACTATTTTGTTAGCCTATTAATTAACTTTTTATGCCTTAGAAAGACAGAAGTACAAATCTTTTTTTCCCTTTATGTCTATCTCTTAAGCTATCTGTCTTTGTATCTACCTCTATCAGCAGTCAAGTGAAAAAGTGAGTACAATTTATGTATTAACATGTGGGCATATCAATATTTGATCTTCATTTAAACAGCCTATGGACATAAAAATTATGTTATCGGACAAAATCTGCAAATTAATTTATTGGTAATACTGTACAGTGATTTCTTAGACATAACATTAAGGTATATTCCTGTGGAAAAACTACATAGTTACAGTGACCCAGTCCGAGTATGTACTGTTGAAATCACTCTGTTTTCTATCATGAAACCAGTTACTTACCTACTTGCACATATTTTTCCTTAGTCAAAGCATTCTCAGTCTATGTACCAAACTTTTGTGGCACAGGATTAAATGCTTTGGAAAAATCCAATGTAGAACTTCCTTTTGTGGAAAAACTATATACATACTTGATTTGACTTTGTAAGAAACAACCTCCGGCAGGTATTTCTTATACCAGACATGTGACTTCAACTGGAAGGATTTGTTAAGCTTTGCAATGTCTGAGGATTTGTTTTTTTTTTTGCATGCAGATCCCATTTCAAATCACTCCACAGAAGAGACGTAAGACGATTCAGTACAGTCTATTATTCTGTAATGTTAATGCAGAGGAGATTGTGAACCTTAATGAACCAAGAGCCGATTTTCCCAAGTTTACGACTAAATATGGCTAGCTGAATCCCTGAATCACTAACCCCTCTCCAGTTATTAAGTAACCATAGCTAGTAATATTATTATACCCAATCAATGCATCCAGGCCTCTTTTCAACTGTCTTAAACAGATTGTCCGGTGAATTTTTTTTGGTTATTTTTGTATACTGCTGCCCTTTTGAAAATAAAACTTGGGGCCACATGTATGAAAAGTGTCTAGGTCAAAAATTCACTTTGCTGCCCATCGCAACCAATCAGAGCGCCCCTTTAATTTTTCGAGAGCACTATATGAAATGAAATGGGCGCTCTGATTGGCTGCTATGGGCAGCAAAGGGAATTTTAGACCTAGACACTTTTCATACATGTGGCCCTTAATCTTCTCCTCTCGTCTCATATCCAGCAATATGGCATCCTAAGGCTATGTGCACACAGCAATTCTTGTATAGAATCTGGCCAGTATTTTACAATCAAGTTTCGTTTGGATTTGGGCCAACTGAATTGAATTTACATTGAACTGTACTAGAATCCGCCATTTTCAAGTGAAATATGATGGATTATCGAAACAACTTCTTCGTTTTTTGAACAGATTTCGGATTTGAAATCTGAGCTCAGAAAGTCCAAGGTGTGTAGACTGCAGCTCGGATTTTCTATAGGGATAATTTAGAGTCTTATTTTTGCAGATTCTAAATACTGAATCTGCTTAAAAATCCGACCGTAAATCACTGTTGTGTAGACGTAACTCTCCATTACTCTTCTGTTTTCTTCAGGTCTTTTTTCGAATGGGATGACACCACTGCAGCGGTCACGTGACATTGGCTGACGTCACTGTTTGGAAGTAAGCGCTCCAAACGGTGATGTTAGCCACAGAGCGCTGCAGCCAATCAGTGCTGAAGTGGTGACTTCCCATTCCAAAGAAGACTGGAAGACCAATTTTTATAGAGCAGCAGTGTGCTAAAAAGAAAAAAAAAAAATTTAACCAGACAACACCTTTAATTCATCATGACGACCTTCACAGTGAAGAACCCTTTCTAAATCAGTGTACAAACTTTCTTTCCTCTAGACGTAGATGATGGCTCCTAGTTACCGTCTTGGGTATAAATAGATCATGGTAGAGATCTCTTTAGTGACTTTTAAAATATTTAAACAACAAGGATCGGAGCTGACTCTGAGGAAAATGCCTCTTTCTTCTCCTAGGCTTTGTCTACACAGCGTAGAAAAATAATCCTATTTTCTTTAGAGAAAAATTTACCTGTGGTCTACTCAGGTTGTTTTTTCTCTGATTGTTTTCTGGCGCTGGCATATTATACAACATGTATAATGCGACGGAATTTTGAGTTTTGCCGTCGGTTTTCCATACAATTGATTGTATGGTCGAACATAAAAAAACTGAGAACCGACCGCGTTTTTTGCGCAAAACATGACAAAAGATGGTCGAATTTTGGACGTTTTTTGTCCAATGCCATGTAGACATAGCCTTACTCTGCTCAGTACTGCTCTGTAATGTCCTTCATGCTGCTGCCACTTGTAAAGATGTGTTATGGAGATACAGTGGATTGTGATATCCATGTGTGTGTTTATGCAGAGTATGGAAGACATCATAGCATCTATTTTTCATCCACTATTTCAACTTGCTATATGCAAGTTTTATTATGTTCAGAAATAGGGCTATTCCTCATATATACACATATGACAGCTTATCTTGAGAAGTGACCTAACGGCTCAGAAATTTTAGTTAATTTACTGTTAACTAAAATTTGTTCATGTAATCATAACTGAGTGTTTTCATATGAAGTCATTTTGACATGTGCATAACTTTACTAGTGTTAAACTTCATTTTCCTTTTCTATGCCAAAGCTTTCAACTTCAATCTATTTCTAAGCTATTACTGTCTTATGTTTGTGTTAATTACTTTACACATGTTAGTATTATATGCAAGAGTTGAAATTTTACAGTGCAGCCCTTTTATAAGGTTGTTAACCTTTTCCCGTTGCAGCAATTTTTGGAACATGTTGTTTTTCTCATCAGTACTTTCCAAGAGCCTTAACTTTTTTATTTTTTCATCGAAATACTGTTTTGAGTGGTGTAAAGGGATTGAGTATTGTAGGTACAGTTGTATTTTTAGTGGTACCATTAATATACCATGTAATATATTAAAAAAATATATATATATTTGTGGGAAATAGAAAACAAACCCAACTGTGTCATTGCATTGGGGTTTAGTTCTTATGGAGTTGACTGTGCTGTATAATTGACATGTTAGCGCTCTTCTGTGAATCTCTATGATTGTGGTAATACCAAATTTAAATAGTTTTGAAAAAAATTGCTTTTAGAAGACCTTTGTGGGGACGTGTTTTGGCTAAAGTCTTGTTTTCATTGGTATCATTTTGAGAGGCATACGAGTCTAAAATAATTTTCTATTCCAATTTTTTGGGGAGGCGGGGCCAATATAATAAAGCAATTCTGACATTGGGTATTTGTTTTTTGTTTTTATGGAATTATGGATTTTTTTTATACTAGTACTTTTTTCATTTGTTTAAAGCCATCTGGGGTACTTAACCACTAGGGGATGTGATCACTGGGACACTATACTGCAGTACTTAGACAAACATTAGACTGCTAGCATTATATTAATAGCACGGAGTACGGACTGAGTACTAGGGTTTTTCTCCAACACCCCTTAATCAGATTCATGCAAAAAATATATGTAACCAGTCCAGGTATAAGCAAAATTTGCTTTATGTTAGTAATACTTAAATTTCCATCAAATTTCCAGAATTCTCATATATATTATGCAGTTACAAATCCGTGCTAAAGTCAATTCCAATCATAACTTACATCAACACGATGTTAATTGCAATATGTGTCCATGCATTACGGAGAGGGAGAGTGGTTGCCTGTGTCCGTAGTGAACATCCTAACGCCCGGGCGCCACAGGTGACGTTTCGGAGGTAACTCCTCCTTCCTCAGACCGGCGCTCAACAGTACGATCCTCCCATCACAGGTGGATTGGTTACATATATTTTTTGCACTATACTGCAGTACTAATGTGTTGTGGCATAGTATACAATTATCACTCTCCTGGCACTACATAATAAGTGCAGAAGGATAGCTGGCCTGGTGGCCTTCATTAGGCTCCCAGCCTCCAGCACCCAGCTCTCACACTGGAGGAGGTGGAGGGAGCAATCAAATCACATAGTGTATGTCCCTCTCTTGTGTAATGGGTTAAAATGCTTCACCGCTGCACATTAAAGGGTTTTAAATGGTCAGCATCAAAATTTGTTATGATCCCAACCACCTACAGATGGTTCCAGCTGTAACCCAAACACCACACCTGTTGCCCCTATGACAGACTCGCCCTAGTGACCTATATTTTCTCCCAACCAACATTTTGGCTTATGTGTTCGTCATGTGCCGAAAACAGATTAATAGATATACTTAAAGGGGTTTTCTCACTACAAAGATTAGCTTTCAACATTTTGGGGCAGGTAATTGAAGACTTTGTATCAGTTCTGAGTGCACACAGGTTTCTATGCTTACCTGACCATAATCTCCCTTACTGATTAGGCAGAGCAGGTAGTGAAGTCACCATGGTCAGAGAGCTCACTCAGGAGGAGAAGTCCTTATCTCTAACAATTTTAGATTTTAGTTACAGATAAGCAATTGCTTTCACTCCTAAAATCACTTTTGGCTTTTGTTTACAGAAGATAACATCTCCTGCACTTGTCAGAGTCACTGCTCAGCTAGTTACTTAGAAGCTAAATAGCAAAAAACTGCTATAGAAACCCCACATAAACCTGAGGAGGCAGAGTGAGTGAGAGGCTGCATGGTGAGAAAGCCTCTTTAAAAGGTTTAAACTAACATGACCCCACCAGTAAAGGGACCCATCTAAGGGTTTTCACAAAAAGTTTGGATCCGTTTTTAATCGTTTTACGGATCCTTTTTAACCCGAAAACGGATGCAAAACTGCATCCAAAAAGCGGAACCAGAAAAAGCAACAGCGACCTTTTTTGGGTGCTATTTGGGGCTTTTTTCATCTTTTAACGGACCTTTTTTTGGATCCTTTTTTCAATGCTTTATTTAATCAACCATCAAACGCAATTTAAATATAAAAAAAACCATCAATGACCAAGAAAAAACCCTTTTTTACCTAGTGTCAATCAACTGAAAAGACACCTATGATTTTAGAACCCCCCCCCCCCCCCTTTTTTTTTTATCAACCAATATTTTTTAAACCCACCCCATGTAAATGAATTATTAACCCCTCATTTTAAAAACAAATCTTTATAAAATAAACATTTAAATAAAAAAATTAAAAAATTTATAATAAATATATATATATATAATATATATAAATAAAAAATAAATAAAAATATACATTTATAAAATAAACATTTAAAAAACTATATATACATTTTTATATAAAATTAAAAATATTTAAATACATTTTTAAAAAAATATATTTATATACATTTATAAACTAAATAAACCCAAACATAAATTTAATTTTATATTTAATTTAAATCCAATGCGTTTTAAAAGGATGCATTTTTTGGATCGTTTTTTTCAATGCTTTATTTAATCAACCCCAAAAGCAATTTAAATAAAATATAACCTATCAATGCCCAAAAAAAAAAAAACCCTTTTTTTCCCCTATTGCCCTAAACTTACAACACCTAGTTTTTTAAAGCACCCCCCCCCCTTTTTTTTTTTAAATCAACCAAAGTTTTCAAACCCACCCCTTTTAAAATTTATTAATAAAAAACATTATAAACAAAAATTTTTCAAAATAAATTTAAAATTAATAATTTTAGTAAAATAAATATATATATATATAATTTATATAAATTACTTTTTATATAAATTAATTATATTTTAAAAACTTTTAAAAAACCCAAATAAAAAAACCCAAAACAAAATAAAAAAATTTTTTATTTTTAAATTTTAAAATTTCCAATCCCTTTTTTAAAACGGATGCGTTTTTGGCATCAAAAACGGACCCAAAACGAAACCCAAATGTATGGCTCCCTTTTTGGGACCCGCTTTCGGATGCCAAAAGCGCATTTCCTTTAAAAATTTCCTAGGGGGTTTTTCTCTTGGGGTAAAACGAAAGGGAAAAATTGACATGCCCAATTCTTAAAACGGATCCAAAAAACGAAACGCGAAAACCCAAAGGGCCAATCCTCGTGTGAACACGATGCCCTTTTGCCATTGAAAGCAATTTAAATTCACTTTTGACAATTTTTAAGATCCTTTTAAAACGGTTTCCTTTTTAAAGGGACCCAAAAGGGGAAAAAACGTCGGGAAAACAAGCCCAAATAGATTTATTAAAGTTGGTTTTAAAAAAAACAAAAAAAAAGATTACCCTTTAAACATTTTGGGGCCGGTTTTAATTTTTGACGACCTTTGAAATTCAGTTTTTTAAAATTTGCAAACAGGTTTTATCCCTTCCCAAAAATTTAACTCCCCCCTTTAAAAAAACTGTTAAAAAAACCAATCCGTGGGAACCAAAAGCCAAGGACAAGTGGTTGGAGCTGCATGGAAAACCTTTTAAAGTTAAGAGGGTAACACCGACCCCCAAATAACAGGGACCCAAACCCCAAGTATTACTGTTTTAACCCTCGGCCTGTAATAAAAAAACAAACAGTTATTTACCCCATTATACACTTTCCCTAGTCTCTGTTTCTAATTTTATGTATCGATCACTTAAAACACAAATAGACAATTGCAGAATTTTCTATTAAATGATCAGTAGATCATGGTGTATGTATGCCAAAATTATAGAATTTAAAATTACAGCTCCTCGCGCACGGAAAAAAAATCTGTAACATACCTCATTGACTGAATAATAAAAAACTCATAGCTGTGAAAATATGGCGACACAAAATCCCAAAACTCCTTGAGGCCAAAATAGACTTCTCAAGAAATTATAAATTCACGTTCTTCTCATCACCCACCACAATTCATAGTTTATTACTTTTTGACCCATCCCCAACGCTATGTTTTTGGGCGTTGACTTTTTATTTTTCTTCCATACTATAATTGGTGCTATATAAAATATTTTGAAACCATAAACGTTTTTTGTGGGATGAAATAAAAGAAACACAATTGCACCTTCTTTCCTTTTTTTATTGGGTTTTTTTTTTTTAACAAGTTATGTGGTGACATTAACATGGATTTTAAAAAGCAAACGCCCTTTAAGTTAACTTAATTTGAAGACTGCACGACTCTGCCATGGAGTTTTTTCTAATCATGGGCCCCAAACTTGGGCCCATATGTACAAAACATGTGAACCCAACCTTAGATTTTCAACAGAAGGAAATGACATATCTGTGATTGCTATGCTTAACAACTCAAACTTTAGTACATTTAACTTGTTATTGTTTATAACTTGCACTAACCCCTTTTTTTTAATGTTACTTAAAAAAAAACCCAAATTTGGGTAAAGATCAAATATTGATATGTCTATACATATGTTTAAAAAGTAAAAAAAAGGTTTATATGGGGGGTCCTAAATTTTTCTTATGTCCCTATCTATCTATCTAGCTATCTATCTATCTAATTATCTGTCTGTCTACTGTATACAGTTCTCTTTTTCCTTTCCAAGTATTAACGATCCCAGCTTTGCTGTTGAGATCAGTCAAGACAGGGCAGGTCTGGAATGGTTTGAATTAAAGGGGTTGTATCATTACATTGAATGGTCTTCAGAATAAGGGGACAGTGAAAACAAGCAACTTCGCAATTGGATGTCATTAGCAAATCTGTCTTGTTTTCACTGTCTCCCTTATCTTCGTTTGGTGTAAACACTGTTCCCAGTGCCGGTCGGATTCCTCCTCCTTCCATTTCATTGGCTGACGGCTCTACTAATTTACATTCTGTCTGCGCCCCCCCCCCCCCATAGGAGCGTGCATTCTTGCCTCTCTCACTCAGAATAAGGGGCCGGCAGCATTTCACTCTGCACAGGCAGCAGCAGTAACACTGCAGCTGCTTCTACAAAACAAAAACCAGCAGAATTGTGCCCAGTGCCTTAATGCTCCTGCGTGTAAACATAGAAGGGAGATAGATCTGTGCTGCTCTGGATGAGTTCATAGAAGACTGGATTCAACTGTAACAAACCTCCAGCTGTGAGAGGAGAAGAGATCAGTGCTCTGAGTTCATAGAAGACTGTCTAGACTGAATGCAGGGTTGTGGTATGTAAACAAACAGCTCTTACAAGATAAGACTGCATAGGGAGAGGAACGACACAGTGACATGTGGACTCAGACAGAGAGGGGGGGGAGAGCAGGGATGTGCTATCCCCTCCCACTGATCTGAAACAAACACACTGACTCGGGAGCAAGCTCGAACAGTGAAGGGGGGGTGATGTCATCCCTCTTCAGTTAAGAAACACCCAGCTGGGAGGAAAGAAACGCCCCTGGATTTGACGAGCTGAGAAAATGAAGCTACAAGAAAACAGCCGAACTGATGAAGTGATACATCCCCTTTAAGGCTTTTTCAAAAGAAAGGCAGAAGTAAGGCATTGGGAAACCCTGGTTACTGAACAATACCCACCACAGAACAATGAAGCTACTATGATAACGCTATATAATTAGAAAAATAAAATATATTTATACAAAATATACCGTCACACAAAAACTAAAAATGTATATATCATAGTGACCCAGAGCTTAAAGGGGTGTTCCCAGGAAGCCACCTCTGCATTGAAGACATGCTCACTTGGTTATATTCAGATCACCCATAGAAATGAATGGGAAAGACATCTGTAAGTGCTGCCCTCCTCATTCTGTAACATACTCAGGTTGTAGCTAGCTGTGAGTCAACCTTGATGTGGAAGTGGCTTCCTGGGAACTCTCCTTTAAGTCTCCATAATTTCAAAACTCTTAAAGGGGTTTTCCAAGGTTTCTAGAAATATATAAAAAAGCAGCACAGTATATGCAAATAAGCAGTACTCGCCTCTTTTTTTTACACTGGTCCCCCAGCAGTGGTGTAACGTGCATCACTTATTTGACTCCGCAGCCAATCACTAGCTCAGTGGTTACATGTTGGCAGAACAGTGGAAGTCAGGGATACAATCGGAGATGATGACCACAGCAATCTTACCACTTGCACAAGATAGGAAATGAGAAAGGTCATCTACAGTAACTCCTCCACTCCCAATGTGTTAACTTAAGCTGCTCATGTCCTGTAGAAGAACACAAGTTTGCACCATTTTCTAGTAATGTTTTGGTTTTATGTATTTGTATAGGATAAAGATGAATTTTTCTTTAAGTGAAAGCTAGAGTTTATAAAGAACTTTTACAATGTTACTATAAGGATTCTGTGGATCAGAATGTACTTAAAGGGGTTTTCTCACCATGCAGTTTCACAGGACCTGATATTCACAGCCAGCTTTAGACTCACATTTCCTGGTTAAAGATGTGTTCTGGGGGCAAAGAATGCTCACTGGTCTGTTGGATATGATATAAAATAGAAGCTAAGGCTCATACTTACCTCCCAAACGCTCCCAGTCAGTCCCAGCATCCATCCCGCTCACTTCCGCTAAGGCAGTGAATGGAAATCTTTCATCTGACAGATGCAGGCAATCACAAGCCAGAGCGGTCACATGTTGATGTGGGCTGTGACTGGCTTCATCTGTCACGTGAACGATGGACTGTCACTGCTTACGTCCTGGATGAACACACCTTTAAGCTATGAGTGGTTCTATAGCAGTGATTGGCATGTCAGCTCTGCTACTCTTAGCTATTGCGGTTAGGGCATGTCCCCACTGCACGGGTTTTCGGCCGGTTTTTCAGCCGGCTTGCAGTTTTTCAGACCGCTTGAAGAAACGGCGAAATGGCAAAATTTGTGCTCTAGGAAAACCCGTGCAGCAGTCCCCACTGGCACGGTTTCTTCCGCGGTTTTTCCATCCGTGGGCTGCCGCAAAACTTTTCTACAAGCACCAATCTTCTAACAACACAATCTTCCCTGTCAGTTTTGGGAGGGAAAACTGGTTTGTGAAGTAAAGGGGGGAGGGCTTTTCCTTGCCATCCGGAAAAAGACGTCCCCCCGCGCAGTGGGGACGGCCCAAAAACGGGAAAAAATACGGGGTGGGAAAACCCCCGCCCGGTTTTTGTCCCTGCAGGGGGGACCACCCTTACAGTGATATGAGTGCAAGAGATTTATAATCTGTAGTGCACAAAGCCATAATACTTATCATTAATTTAAATAAAAAGCTCCTTTGCTAGCGATAAGACTCAACAGGGAGGGACTCACCACAGCTGAAGTAATCAGATAAGAAAAAGAGCAGAAAGAGGTTATCTGTAACCAAGAGAAACTTGTGTACACTAGCAGTAGAAAAAATGTTATTTATCTCCTGATCAAAGCTAAATCAAAATAGCAATGTATTTGGTAATAGTCTTCATTTACCTCTCCCTACATGTTAAAAGCGAATCACTGTGGTGAAAAAAACCCCCTTTAAAGTAAAATATCAGTCTCAAGTCTACTGCTACTCTTTAAATACATCTATCACATCATGGTGAAGTGCAAACATTTAGCTTTGATATGTGGATAATTACATACAAATCAACTAATCCATATGGGAAATACAATCATTTTCATATACCTCAGCCATAGAAACAAACACAATGTTATGGGCTCTCAGTTCTACTAGTTAAAGGAGTATTCACATCTCAAGTCAACAGGAGATACCCTAAATATTTGATAGGTGCGGATCCCACCTCCGCCTATTTTAAAAACAGTGGTCTCCCACCCTCTCTCCATGGGCTGCCGTAAAGGCAGTACAGGGGGTACTGCCCCATGGGGCCCTGTGAAAAACCTGTTTTGGGCCCATCTAAGCCCCCCCCCCCCTTCTGGAGCCCAGCTTTGTGGGGCTCCTCTGAAACCCCCCTCCGGGACCCTGCTGTGTGGGGCCCCACTAAAGCCCCCCTCCGGGCCACAGCTGTGTGGGGTCCCACTGAAGCCCCCCCGGGCCTCAGCTGTGAGGTGCCCCACACATAGCTGGAACCCAGGGGTGGGCTTCAAAGAGACCCCACACAGCTGAAGCCCCCTCCTGGGTCCCAGCTATGGAGGCCCTTCTGAAACCCCCCCAAGCCCCAGCTCTTTAACTTGGGTTGGGTGACTAGTGAGGGGGCCGGGTTTACAGAGGGCGGGGTTGACGGTGGTCCCAGATGCTTCAGGTGTATGGGTCCCTGAAATTTCTGATGGCGCCCCTGCCCTCTCCACGCAAACACCTCTCCACACCAAATGGAGAGGTGTCCACACATGCATAGCTGTCTTCATTTATTTCAATGGGAATTCTCCCTAAACATATCTATGAATTGTCATTTTAGTATGTGGTTGCAAATCCTATGAAGTCAATAATTCTCTTATGTTTTGTACCACGGCCATTTCCAGACACTGATTTGCTTTTGCTGGTGATGTTTTGCTGGTCTTTCCTGCTGCAGTCTTCAGTTTTTGATTGTTTTGGGAAAATTATAACATTTTTCTTTCAACTTAATAGATCCAACATTTCATATTCATTTCATTTACCTTCATGCACAGATAGATTTATAAGTCTAGCAGTGTAATAGAAAACTGCTTATACTTCAAATCAAGCAGAGAGATGTAATAGCCAACTGCTTGTATCTCTAATAAATCCTTATGCAAGGAGCTCTTAAGCGCCATGTTGTTATGACTCCTATAAAGATATATAAAATTGATGACCACAGAATTATAGACCTAAAATCAAAGTGGTGTTCAAAGGCAGAACTTTATTTAAGGGTTCTTGACAAGTGTAATATTGAAGACATATGGAATTAAAAAGATTCTGCATCAAGACCAGATTCCATCAATTTGCTAGACAGCATAGATAAATCAAATAGTTGGAAATAGCACATAGTTGCAGCTCAAGTAATTGGAAGTAAATGAGGGTAAGATGAAATAATGTACATAACCTGGAGACAGGAGTCACACTGTTTTTGGAAAAATACCATAATAACCCCTTTTAAGCAAAAAGTTGTCATGTAAAGGAGGGGATAAAACAGGACTGAAATCTCAAGAAATATATTTGAGAATACAGACTAGATGTTTTCTATAAGTTACGACAACTATGAACTGCTAAGAGAATTGTGTTTGTAATTGGGCACATACTTTGCTATCAAACACAATCTAAAATTCTGTCTTTTCTTTAAAGGGGTTTTCTCACCATGCTGTTTCACTGAGTCACAAGCAGCTTTATTACACTCTAACCTATGCGCACTAGGCGCTCTTGAACCATTTCCAAATGATTAGCTGTAATTATACATTGCACATGGCAGACGTGTTGTTATAT
Organism: Phyllomedusa bahiana; assembly: GCA_025379985.1. NCBI lineage: Eukaryota > Metazoa > Chordata > Amphibia > Anura > Hylidae > Phyllomedusa > Phyllomedusa bahiana. The sequence continues at coordinate 25,667 of JAODAL010013710.1, read as the reverse complement.
AGGACTATAACTATTTGAGCAATTGTTTAGCAGAAATGGATGCAATGTTATTATAGTAGTATTAGGGTGAGCACAGTTTTGTAGTTTTAATAATTGGAGTGGGACTATTAGTAGTTTTAGAAATATAGAATAAAAGTGAGGTTTTACTTTCATAGCCAGTAAAAATGGGTTAAGAGCACCTCGTGTGCATAAGTTAGAGTGTATTGAATATAAGTTTTTGTGTAATTGATATTCAGCTTTAAACTCACTCTGCCTTTGTAAAGCTGTGGGTGGTTCAATAGCAGTGATTAGCATATTAAGCTTCTCTACAGCTAGTTGAGACCTTACAAAGACTTAAAGGGGTTGTCTCACTACATTGATTCATCTTACCTCAGTCCTGTTTTCTTGGTTCATTTTGAATTCAGGGGTGTGTTTACTGGCTTCCACTAGGCTGCAGTAGAAGCCAGGTCTGTAGCTATAGCAACCAGTGCTGACAGCCTATCAGGATAGATTAAACAGGTCTGTAGCTATAGTGACCTGAGGAGCTGATGCAGCCCATACAAGAGGGGATATCTCAGAATAAGTAGGACACTGTTAATGAACACATATTGCAAAGTGACTTGTTTTTGCAAGATCTTTAACATAAAAAGCAATTCTTGTAGTGAGACAACCCCTTTAAGTGCAGGAGATTAGATGTTCAGTAAACAAAGCTACAAGTGCTCAGAGGAGTGAAAACAATTGATTATCTGTAAACAAAAGCTAATCTTGTTAGAGTTAATGAATCTTCTCTGAGAGTAAGCTATGTCCATGGTGATATCATTCCCTGCTCTCTAATCAGGAATAAAGATATAGAAATAACCAGAGAATCCTGTGTGCACTTAGAGCAGATAAAATCTGTCTTATCTCATGACCAAAGTAAAATCACTGTATCAATCAATTGTGTAATGTATTTAGAAAAAGTCTTCAATTCCCTGTGCCTACATGTTGAAAGCTAATCTTTGTGATGAGAAAAGCCCTCTAAGTTTTAGTTCTTCTTGTGTGATGTATGAATGACTTTTACTTCAGATTTTCTGTTTGTGCATTGAATATATGCATTGAAAAAATACAACACGTATTTAATGCGATCACTAACTTGCAAATCAGTCTTCTGTTCTTCTTTCGTTTCTTGTCATAAGCTCAATGTGATGAAAGACTGAAACATCTGTATGTGTCTACAATGACATTTGAGTTTGTGGAAAGCTTCACAGAAGCTTCTTGGAGGAAGAATATGACAATCACACAATCAAACCTTGCATACAATGAGATTAGTTCAAACACTGTCAAATAAACTGTTTTAAAAAAACTTGATAAGTGACATTAAATATTATTTCTGGAATTTAATTTACGCTTTAAAAAAGTTAATTGCTTGCTGCATTGTTTATTGTGTTTCCTATTTATAAATCCCACTAATGTTCAGGGGCGTAGAGGTAGCGGTCGCTACCGGTCCTTGCAGGATTAAGGGGCCCAAAGGCTCCTGTACCGCAAAAGGAGATAATCGCACATGATAGGTGGGGGCCCTTTAAGGGGGTTTTGCCACAATCTCATTTCATACCTCCTGTATCCAGCTCTTCAGCTCTGTGTGCTCAGAAGGGGGCGTGTGTGATTTGTTTGAACTGCATATCATGTGACCCAGCAGGATGACATTACCAGGCCTTTCCTCTCTCTAGTCAAAGAAAGGTCTGTTTATGTAAAGCATTGTAAGTAGTTGAGAGGTGAAGTTTTTGCCTCCAGACACAGGGTCCTAGGTTCAAATCCCTGCAGGAACCAAACCTGTGTTTTTTTCTTCTCTTTATCAATGCACAGACCTCATTAAGGTTTCTTTTTATTTATTTGCATTGTTTGACTAATTACTAAGGAATACAGAAGACGGGAGTAGAATTACAGCACCTCAGGTTTGAACACTCAGTAACTGCCTCAGAGGAGAGGTGATATCTGAGCATGTCTGACCAAGACTGGGGAGCTCTCAGCCGTGGTCGTATCCCCTGGAGACGAGCTTAAACAATGGATCACTAAAAGAGCAGCTAAAACAAAAACAGTGCAGAATTTTTAATAATAATGAATGGTGAAAATGTTTGTTATTTCATTTGCAAGCTTCTCACGTCAATTTTACTTTGTGGCAAAATCCCTTTAATGGATTTTGCACAGGGGCCCCGGAGCTTAATATAACGCCTCTGCTAATGTTGATAGTAGGAAATGTTGCTGCATTTTGTATTCTTGTTGTTTTATACTATACGTTTGGACGGTGAAGTAACCTGGAAAGAAATTCATAATGTACTCTAAGAACAACATGTACATGTGTTTTTTTGCCACTTTATCTGGGAATCAGGTCATAAATTTGACTAAGGTCACTATGTAGTAGCTTCCCCTTATTGATGATTTTCAAACTCCTTCCCCCAATAGTCTAGTAACCCAGTAGTAGATTATATTGACCAAAATTCCATTGCCTCTTTGCTTCCAAAAATGTGAATGCTTTAGAATTGATTAATGTTGTGCTTCGACAAAGTTTGTCAGAGATCATGGGGAAATTGGGCAACCAATCAGCAGCCTGCAAGTCAGCCTTCATGACTGACACTTTCTGCCAGGTTGCTGATTGGCCCAGCCTGAATCTAAAACACTAGACTCAGTCAATAGACCTGTTTCATGGTCCTATATATTTCATGGCAGTATATAAATAAATCAAGGCTGTGTAAGAATTCTCACCTAACCTTACATTTTCCTTCGACCATCCAAAATGTTGACATGTATAATTTTGGCTTGTTCTCTCAAACACAGGAAGTTGATGTTGCTCGATGGGAATCTGGACCATTAGCAATGGGCTACACCTGCACCGCTACAATAATGTAAACTGTTATTCATTCTTCACATGCCACTCACAAGGAATATTCAATCGAATGGAGTCATTTATGTGACATCGTTTCCTAAATTATATGATTGAACTCGATGATTGATGAACATGTGGTCAATTTTATAAATGATCACTTGCTATAATATGAATTTTTTCAATTTAAGATTTAAAAATGAAGAAGCTCTTATTTTCTGCCACAGCTGCTTTTTAGATGTCCTATGATGGTACAGAGAGAAAGCAAAGTACAGAAGAATGGGTCTGAACAAAAGAGTGAAATTGGCTATTCCTGGCATAAAACAAAGAAGTAATACTGTGATGTTGAATTCGAATAGTATGTAAAATCAGCAATGTATTAATGGGGTTTTCCAGCTAAAAAAAAATAAAAATTGGTTAGATCTGTGTAATAAAACTAATTAAATATATACTCACCTTTCCACTTGCCTCCATTACAGCACTGTGGCTGGTAGAGGTGTCCCACAATCTATGTGGCTGTTGAAGCCAATAATTGGCTGCAGTGGTCATGCACTGACCGCCAGATAGGAAGTCAGCAGAGACCAGGGGAGACTACCAGCAGCTACATAGTTACATAGGTTGTAAGGCCGAAAAAAGACAAGACGTCCATCCAGTTCAGCCTGTTGTGCTAAAGTGTTGATCCAGAGGAAGGCAAAAACCCCCAATGAGGCACGAGCCAATTGTCCTCATTTTAGGGAAAAAATTTCTTCCCAACTCCAATCTGGCAATCGGAATAATCCCTGGATCAATGACCCTACTCCAGAATCCTATTCATTATAACTTGTTATATTATCACGGTCCAGAAATGCATCCAAACCCTTTTTGAATTCTGTTATTGAATTCACCATGACAAGTTCTTCTGGCAGAGAATTCCATAGTCTCACTGCTCTTACAGTAAAGAATCCCTTTCTATGTTTATGTAGAAACTTTCTTTCCTCAAGACGTAGAGGATGCCCCTTTGTTCTAGATGCAGTCCTGGGTGTAAATAAATCTTGAGAGAGATCTCTATATTTGCCTAAATATATTTAAACATATTTATTATGTCCCCCCGACAGAAAATGCAGTTCATGCAAAGGTGAACCCATTTCAGTAAACCCAACTGGCCACTTGGATTACCCTTGTAGAACTAGGTTTGGTTACAATATGGAGATTGTTTTTGAACAAGATAAAATATAGAACGGTAAGGTACGGTTTACACATCAGATGGAAAATTCGGACGTGGCTTCCTTGGCAGAAATCCGAGGAGACACCAGGCGCTCAGCCTGTGGGGAGCAACAGTCTGCAGCAGCTGATTTGCGACCCCGCCCTGATAGACAGTCTGCTGGCAGCTCTGTGAGTGGGGGCGTGGTGCACAGGGGGCGTGTTGCACCAGCCAATGGGAGGACCCGGAGGCCGCTCCAATCAGCTGCAGGGGCGGTAACCGGGAATCCCATTTAAACTCCCTGCAGGCTGAGTGCTGCGCCTGTGATATTTCCTGGCTGCCTTGTTACTTTTCCTTTATATTGTGTTTGCTTATCCGTGTACCAGACCTCTGCTTGTTCTCCTGACCCCGGCTTGTCTCCTAATTTTGTACCTCGCTCCCGTTCGTGTTTGACCTGGCTTGTTTACGTTTATCCCTCTGGTTCTGATTTTTGGCTTGGCGTTCTCGATTTGTTATTGACCCGGACTGTCTTACCTTTCTTCCTCCTGACGGCCCTATCACTTTAGCAGAGCAGGGACTGTCACCCAGTTGGCCTCTGCCGCCTAGGGCAACACGTCAAGTAGGCAGGGACAGTGGGGCTGGGTTCCAGTCAGGGCTCACTGCACCTCCCTTGACGTGACACAAGGATTATTACATACAGAGGTGGTTTTTTACTTTGATTCTGACATGGGCTAGCTCCACTGAAATGGGGCTAACCCATGTCTTTTCCCCTGAGCAGAATCCAATGAAAATCTGCTAAAAAAATAACATGTTCATCCTTTTTTTTCCGCATCATAAATTTCAAATCTGTAGTGTGGAAAATTTGCTCTGGCCATTCAAGTGAATGGATTGAACGAGGATTTTAACAAGGAATTTAGCGCAAAATCCTGAAAGCCATCGTGTGAACAAACCCTACAAGTCACTGATGCTGTGACTTTCTGTGCTGTAGCCCTTCTACAAGGTCATGAACTTTACTACTTAAACTAGTAGATTGTATGCAAGACAGAAAGGGGTTAAAGCATACATGCCAACTCTCCCGCTTTTGGCGGGGGGGTCCCGCTTATGGGGATCCCCACCCCCCCCACCCCCCCCCTCCCGGCAGAGTTGGCATTTCTCCTGCCGCCAGCAGGCAGCGTGGGGACCGCGGCGCAAGAGTAGCGCTGGGGTGCTACTCTGACGCCGCCGGGCCGCTCCTACAGGCGGGTGAAGCAGACGCAGCGGCCACTCACCCGCCCAGCGAGTTTCACTGACTGTGCGGCTGCGGCCGCACAGTCCGTCCGCAGTACAGGGAGAAGGCCGGAGGGATCGTTCCCCTCCTCCCTTCTCCCCCTGTATGTACGGCGCCGGTGCGCACTGTACATACAGGTCAGTGTCGCAGGGGGCGTGACGCGTGGCTGCACTCACTCCCCCTGCGACGCTGAGACTACTCAGTCGGCCGGGAGATGTCCGGAGCTGAAGGAGCCTGGTGAGGTAAGTGGCTTTTATTATTTTATTTTTATTAGTTATAGGGGCGTTCTACCTGGCTACAATGGGGGTACTACCTGGCTACAATGAGGGGTCTACCTGGCAACAGAGGGGGCACTACCTGGCTACAATGGGGGGTCTACCTGGCAACAGAGGGGGCACTACCTGGCTACAATGGGGGGGTCTACCTAGCAACAGAGGGGGCACTACCTGGCTACAATGGGGGCATCTACCTGGCAACAGAGGGGGCACTGCCTGGCTACAATGGGGGGGTCTACCTGGCAACAGAGGGGGCACTACCTGGCTACAATGGGGGGGGGTCTACCTGGCAACAGAGGGGGCACTACCTGGCTACAATGGGGGGGGTCTACCTGGCAACAGAGGGGGCACTACCTGGCTACAATGGGGGGGGGTCTACCTGGCAACAGACGGGGCACTACCTGGCTACAATGGGGGCACTACCGCGCTAACAATGGGGGGAGCTACCTGGATAACAATGGGGGCATCTACCTGGCAACAGAGGGGGAACTACCTGGCTACAATGGGGAAACTATCTAGCAACAGAGGGGGCACTACCTGGCTATAATGGGGGCACTACCTGGCTAACAAAGGGGGCATCTACCTGGCTACAATGGGGGGGTCTACCTGGCAACAGAGTGGGCACTACCTGGCTACAATGGGGGCACTACCTGGCTAACAAAGGGGGCACTACCTGGCTACAATGGGGGGTCTACCTGGCAACAGAGGGGGCACTACCTGGCTACATTGGGGGGTTCTACCTGGCAACAGAGGGGGCACTACCTTTCTACAATGGGGCGGGGTCTACCTGGCAACAGAAGGGGCACTACCTGGCTACAATGGGGGCACTACCTGGCTAACAAAGGGTCATCTACCTGGCTAACAATGGGGCATCTACCTGGCAACAGAGGGGGCACTACCTGGCAACAAAGGGGGCATCTACCTGGCTACAATGGGGGGGTCTACCTGGCTACAATGGGGGGTCTACCTGGCAACAGAGGGGGCACTACCTTTCTACAATGGGGGGGTCTACCTGGCTACAATGGGGAGTCTACCTGGCAACAGAGTGGGCACTACCTGGCTACAATGGGGGCACTACCTGGCTAACAAAGGGGGTCTACCTGGCAACAGAGGGGGAACTACCTGGCTACAATGGGGGGTCTACCTGGCAACAGAGTGGGCACTACCTGGCTACAATGGGGGCACTACCTGGCTAACAAAGGGGGCACTACCTGGCTACAATGGGGGGGGTCTACCTGGCAACAGAGGGGGCACTACCTGGCTACATTGGGGGGGTTCTACCTGGCAACAGAGGGGGCACTACCTGGCTACAATGGGGCGGGGTCTACCTGGCAACAGAAGGGGCACTACCTGGCTACAATGGGGGCACTACCTGGCTAACAAAGGGGTCATCTACCTGGCTAACAATGGGGGCATCTACCTGGCAACAGAGGGGGCACTACCTGGCTAACAAAGGGGGCACTACCTGGCTACAATGGGGGGGTTTACCTGGCTACAATGGGGGTCTACCTGGCAACAGAGGGGGCACTACCTGGCTACAATGGGGGCATCTACCTGGCTACAATGGGGAGTCTACCTGGCAACAGACTGGGGACTACCTGGCTACAATGGGGGCACAACCTGGCTAACAAAGGGGGCATCTACCTGGCTACAATGGGGGGGGGTCTACCTGGCAACAGAGGGGGCACTACCTGGCTACAATGGGGGGGTCTACCTGGCAACAGAGGGGGCACTACCTGGCTACAATGGGGAGGTCTACCTGGCAACAGAGGGGGCACTACCTGGCTACAATGGGGGGGGTCTACCTGGCAACAGAGGGGGCACTACCTGGCTACAATGGGGGGTCTACCTGGCAACAGAGGGGGCACTACCTGGCTACAATGGGGGGGTCTACCTGGCAACAGAGGGGGCACTACCTGGCTACAATGGGGGGGTCTACCTGACAACAGAGGGGGCACTACCTGGCTTCAATGGGGGCACTACCTGGCTAACAAAGGGGGCATCTACCTGGCTAACAATGGGGGCATCTACCTGGCAACAGAGGGGGCACTACCTGGCTACAAAGGGGGCATCTAACTGGCAACAAAGGGGGCATCTACCTGGCAACAATGGGGGCATCTCCCTGGCTAACAAAGGGGGCATCTACCTGGCTAACAAAGGGGGGCATCTACCTGGCTACAAATTTGGCATCTACCTGACTACATAGGGGGCATCTACCTGGCTACAGAGGGGGCATCTACTTGGCTACAAGGGGGCATCTACGTACCTATAAGGTGCACTACCTGGTTATGGGGGCCATCTACCTGGCTTTCTTCCAAAGCCGTTATGCAGTTAGGTGGAGTGGGTGTGGCTTTTTGAAGAGGCGTGGCACACCGACAAGATGGGCGTGTCCATGCAAATGTTTGCCGCGCCGCCCTCTACAATCTCCTGCTTTTTCGATTTCAAAAGTTGGCAACTATGGGTTAAAGTAACATAATTGAAAGAACCTTGGCTGATTAGATCTCCGAGTTCCCCACTGTTTCATGAGTTTATAGCTTTCTTCAGTCTGATTTTGGATTTCTCAGGTCCACCACTGGCTTACTTCCCTCCTATGCCCAAATCATTCTTCTAGAACTAGGCTTGTAGGAGCAAAGAGAGACTTAGCATTCTGCCTTTTAGACAACTAAAGGCAGATGTGCCGTCACTTAGACTCACTTGGATAACCATGGACAGGATTGCACTTACATAGGCTCACACACCAGTCTTGCTTACTCTTGACTGCAGACATCAGGGAAATTCTGTTAAGCAATAAATGGAATAGTTTGCCTGTTTACATGTCCCTCAGACTTAAACCCCCAAAAACCCCTGAGCAAAAACATTTGCAGAGCCCAGACCCTAAAATAAAAACACACTTTGGTGCAGTGATTTACAGAAGAGTAGTTCTTACAATATGTACTTTATAATAATGTGATAAGGAAAGCTGCTTCCAATGCAGGAGCTCAGCCAAGATGTGATGAGTGCACTGTATGTGCCAACAAGTTTGTTGCAATAGCAACCAATCACCAGAACTGCGAATGTAGTTATGATATGTGCTGTAACCTAAAACCAGCGCAGTATAGGGGCTACATGGACTAGAAAACAGTATTTAAAGTTATACTTTAAGGGTCCGGCTACACAACAATGATTTACAGTTGGTTTTTGATGTGGTGCTTGGATTTTGAAAGCGGTAAAAAACTGACTGTAAACCATCTCCATAGACCTCAATAGAAAATCAATTTTGTGAATTGGTGTTGTGTCAATAGAAAATCCAACCTGTAGTCTTCACGGCTCACATTTTCTGATGTCGGATTTCAAAACTGACTGTTTTGCAAAAACCTTGGAACATGTACATTCTTCCCCCACATTTCACTCAGAAAATAATGGATTATTGTACTATTCAATTCAATGGGACGGTCCAAATCTGAAAACAGTTAAAAAAAAATGCCAGAAAAACACACACAAAAAAAAACTGAGTGTAAAATACTGTTCAAATACTGGTCGGATTCTAATTTAGTATCACATGGCAACCATTATGTGTACTTTGCCATGTGAACGCAGCTTTAGGCTATGTCTACACAGCAATGGTAAAATGCTCTTCAGAAGACCCATTTATTACATTCAGGACCCTCACCTATCACCCATCTAGTCTCACTCACTATTTCTCGAACATTTGCTGCCGGCTGACCTCATATATTACAATTGATTGGTGAAGACTTCATTGATGGTATATCTTGTAACTATCCTATTACAGGGAACCTTCTAACAAAAAGCGATTGCCAAAAACAGACACTCCCTTTAATGGGTTGTGAGAAAGTTTTCACAGCTTCTAACAAAAATGGTAGGAATAAACCTATGGAAGTAGATTGGGGCAAACAAACACCAGATCATCATAGTAATGGTGGTTAGAGGGTCTAAAGTCGGAACCAGTGAGATAAGTGGGACCCATTTTACTCTTTGCTGGCGGACTTTACTACCTCTTTAGAAACTTACATTAGCTTCATTGCCCTCAAAATACTGATCATACAAATAATTCTACAACATCATATTAATGAGAGGAATAAGTGGAAGTGGCAGCGGTTGGCTAATATGAAGCTGTTCCTGGAGATTGGTGCTTTTTGCTTGTCTTCCATTATCACTTTACTTTGGTCAATGTCTCTGCAATTTTTCCTTGATGATAGAATTAAAGCTAACTTGTTATTTGACTAAATTACCTTTCATGATAAAAGCAATTAAAGACCAGCAGAATAAATGTCTCATCCAAACCCTTGAGCGGCTAAAAAATTACAGAACTAAAGAAGCTTTGTTAATTTAAAGCTGGCAATTCACATTTTATAGTTATCAGTTGAATCCAACGATTTTGGAAGGACCAAATAACCACCTGACGTGTATAGTGGCCACCAGATTCTATGAGGATGTCAGCAAAGATACAGTTTGGACAGTTGGACTCCACTTCTCCATCCTTTTGCTGTCAGGTCGGGAAGCCACCACCAGCAAAATCTGACAATCCCTTTCTCTCCTCTCCACATGCAGAACACCAGCCAATCGTGCATGTAAATAGGAAAAGCAGGGGACAGCTATCGACTGTAATTTGTATGGTTGGCTTAAGACGTATGAATAGAGTTGTTTAGTTGCCTCTTTAGACAAAACCTCTTCTCACTACTAGAACATGGAAGTGTGTTGTGTATTTATTAATTCTCTTCTCTACTGTTTTTTTCCAGTAGAAAACTTCCACTTCATACCTGGGTATTTTTTATTTATTAACATATCATTTTGCATTAGAGTCTAATTTTGGTACTTAAGCTGGTAGAGCCCTGTGAGCAATTGCTCCTTTCCAGCTTTTCTGCATTCCGGAGTACTGCCTGCTACCTAAATATGATGTATATATTTCAATAAACCCCAGTATCACCCTCTCATCAGAATTTGGTAGAACTTATCAGTGTTGTCCGATTGTATGGATACCCCCATTTGTCATGGGGAATGGTAACAGTCTGTGATGGACTGGAGTGCTTAGGGCCCACCAGTGGAATTAATTCTGGGGTCCACATACAGCTACTCTACTTGACAGCACTTTGTCTCTTGATTATCACTGAGTAACCAACCAATTAATTAATTAATTATCAAATATCACTAACAAAATACCGAAATGGGGTGAAATTTAAAACATATCTTTTACTAATACCATATTAATAAACACTATAAAGAACACAACGTCCCATTAAAATAGGGTATGTAGGTAAGCCTCAGATATGTCACACATGGCAACCAGTTGTTTAAAATGGTTATGTTCATAATGGATTAATAGTAACTCACATGACCCAAATGTCATCCTGATATTCCTTCAAGTGAGTTTCTTAAATTTGCTATCAATGGGTCTACCTACAATGTACAGGGCAAATAGAGAAAAAAAATTAACTACACTATTCTGAGTCCTATATTAACCCTTCCTAAACAGCAAAGAAGCCACCCCGACAAGGGCACCCCACTTCACAGAGACTAACACCTTCAAAACCCTATGCTAGAAAGTGTACATAGAAATGCTGTTTAGCAACTCATGCCCTAATTGTGTTCCAATGCGTTTCTCTGCTTCCAGTTATGGTTCTTCAGGAGAAAGAAAAAAGCATATGGCCAAACTGATACAGACAGTGTGGGAGCCTGATATGACTCCTACTCACCTCACACTACCCAGGACCTCTGCTGTTTAGAAAGGGTTATTATAGGGCTTAGGATTGTTGATGGAGCCGCCCTTATCGGGGCGATGTCTCTGCTTTATTAGTTGCCTTTTAAGGGACTTTGTAGAATAGATTTTTCTATTGGGTCATCATCCTTTAAGTATACATTTTTATTGTGAGGCTATTTGTATTATTCTGTATACCTTGATACCTCATGGTATGTTTACCTGTTCTAGGTTTGATGTTTTTGTTGTTTGTGTGGGTTATTCAATGAATTTAATGCATATCTATTAAAAGGTAATCTTAAATGGATATTATTTTGCTGTGATTTCTCTTGATAAACCCAATGTACTATACTCTATTTGCAGTGTTATGTCTTAGGATAGTGCAGTTGATTTTCTTTTCTCTTTTTGCCATGGGCATTGTAGCTGGACCCATTGATTGAAATTCACTTGGAGGAATATCAGGATGACATCTGGGTCACATGAGTTACTATTAAACCATTGCGAACATAGCCATATTAAACAAATGGTTGCTATGTGTGACAAATCTCAGGCTTACTTACATACCCTATTTTAATGGGACGTTATGTTCTTTTTTATGTTTATTAATGTAGTATTAGTAAAAGTTATATTTTAAATTTAATCCCATTTAGGTATTTTCTAATTTTTCACTCTGTTTGCTTTCTTCCTCTCTTTCTTTGCTTTTCTCCATAAAAATCAGACCCAAGCCTACCATTTCCACGGACCGTCCAGTGCCTGCTATTTATTAGGGAATACGAGCATTTATTAAACAGAGGTGTAAGGATATGTGACAGTTCGTCACCAGTGGAACGCTGAACAGAAAGTTTTTTCACATTCACAGTGTTAGAATTTTCTCTGATCACATCTTCACATTAAAACAGTGTTCTGTACTAAGGTGGTTCACTGTTATCATAGAGGCATTTTGTGGGTTCAAATTACCTTTATGTCTATGTTTCAAGCTTCCAGTGCTCAAGCTAGATAGGATGTAGAGTGGACCGGATCCACATAATATCTCTCTATGTCAAACACTGTATATCACAAAAATACAGGAATATGGTAATCCCAGCTTATAATGTAATAACATATCATTAAGATAGGGCACACCCGGTCACCCATTGTGCAGGGCTCGGCTACACAACCACATTCCAGTGCATTGTGTACTGTGGTATTTTAGTGTACAGTGTGGGACCAGAGGCGTCATTGTGCAGAGAAATACAGAGAAGGACAGCACTGTTTAAGGGGTTGTTCCCATCTCAACATTCATAGCAGATCGATAGGATATGCCATAAATATCTGATTGGTGCAGGTCGCACATTTGGCACCCACACCTATTTTGAGAAAAAAATTATTTCCATGCAGGACAAAGAGGTGATTGCGTATACGTGGCACATTTGCTCATTTCAGTGGGAGTTCATAGTACAGCTGAGCACATAGTCCCATTGAACAGAATAGAGAGTACTGCACATGCGGAGCCACCATCCTGTTCTACAAGGACCAGCACCAATTGATATGCCATGAATGTCTGAGATGGAAAAACCAGTATAACTAGTACTGTTGCGTCTTTATCTTGAGAATTGGTAAGGATCCTAGCAGTTTGGCCCTCCGCCATTCAATAAGTGATGGCATACCCCAGTGATACATCATTTCTTATCACGATGCAAATATTCCATTAACTTGTTTAACTTCTAATATATTCTTTGAAATCTGTTTTATACGCTTTTAAAGGTTTTCAAGGTCCTAATAAAAAATAATGTTATGCTTCTAGGGACAAATTTGAAAAAAAAAATCTATACACACCTCCAGCGACGGGTATGATTTTGGCATCCAGGCGCCATTTTTTTGCGGACAAAAGTAGAATCTATGAGCCTGGTCGACTGTGGGTAATAAATCAGGCGCATTCTAGCACAAAAACGATACGTCAGGCTTAGGTAAACCACTTTTAAAGTGGTTTACCTGTTCTAGCACTAATGCGCCTGGATTTGCCGTACTGAAGCTGTAGTAGGGTTGTATCCCTCTGTACCCCATGATCTAGCTTTAGCCTATTTGGGCTCTCATTTGCGTCGCTTTAGTCCACATTCTGCTGAAGTGAATGAATTTGTTATTGCAGCGGTGGATTTTTTGCTTCAACACAACTATTTTTATTTTGATAAAAAAATTTTTGCAATGCTGTGGAATCCCCATGGAAGCTAGATTCTCTCCTTCTTTGGCCAACATATTCATGTCGGCCTGGGAGGTGAGGTATCTACTCTCACCTGATTGTCCATTTCTCCCCCACATCAGGTGGTATGGTCGATATATTGATGACCTGCTCCTGGTGTGGTGGGGATCTTCTACTGAGGCTGAGGATTTTGGTGTATATGTTAATTCAAATGACATGAATCTTAGATTTACCAGCGAATGGTATGTGGACAGGGTAAATATTCTGGATGTCACTCTTGGAGGAGGGTTGGATGGTACAGTAGGGGCGACATGTATAAATTCGAATGCATATTTTTTTTTTTACTTTGCACCAACACCACAATTCTAAATAGATATAGAAGAGTGTAGAATACGACAGATTTTTGGCGCATTACATAGAGCTTAGTGCGCCAAGTTTGGTGCATTACGCTCTATGCCCATACAAAGTTTGGCGCATTAAGCTTTATGTAATGCGTCAAAAATCTGTCGTATTCTACACTCTTCTATTTCTATTTAGAACTCTGGTGTCGGCGCCAAGTAAAAAAAAAGTACACATTCGAATTCATACATGTCGCCCTAGAAGTATTTCCATTTCGTAAACCATTGGCTAGGAATTGCACCCTCCAGGCCACCTCTTGTCATCCAGCCCATGTTATTAAAAATATCCCTGTAGGGGAGCTTATTAGGACCAAGAGACACTGTTCCTCCGAGGAGTCTTTTTTGATAAATCAGCAGGAAGTCTGTACACGTTTGAAGGCAAGAGGGTATCCTCAATGGAGTTTAGACAGGGCAATGAAAAAGGTCGCTATGATTCCCCGGGAGAACTTGTTAATGAATAAGATATGGAGCAATTCTATTCCATCCAATAACACCGTTGTCTTTTCCACAGTTTATAGTCCACAGTTCAAAAATATTGTACAAATTATAAAAAAAAATCTTCCAGTATTGATGACTGAGGATAGTATGAGGGACATTATTGCTAGCGACAGAGTCAAATTTGTGTCTAGACGGGCCAAACTCTGGGAACATTACTATCTCCCAGTATGTTTCTATCTGATAGGGGGACTATGACTGGAAATTTGCTATTACATGAGGGGTCTGTCAAATGTGGTCACACAAGATGTGTGGCATGCAGGTTCATGAAAGTCACCAACAGGTTTACATCTACTGTGAATGGGAACACCTTTGATATCCGTTCTTATATTAACTGTTCAACTAAATTTGTGATATATTTAATTACATGCACTTTGTGTCAAGTTCAATATGTTGGATGTACGTCTACTGAACTTAAAGTAAGAATTCGTAGGCACTTGTCGGATATCAATAATTTATATGCTACAGGTATTTCCATGGCATAAAAGCATTTTGTGGATGTGCATGGAGGTGACAAATCAGGTTTTTCATTTTCAGGTATAGAGAGAGTGTTCAGACCCACCAGGGGAGGTGACCACCAGAAAAAATTACTCAGCAGAGAGGCATGGTGGATCTATCGTCTCGCCACTCGTTCCCCTGGGGGTCTTACCAAGAGGCATGATTTAATGTACCAATATTAATGTCTACTATGAGCACTTGTTGTTTTTAAACTATGTTGTTTTCACTATTATTTATATTGGTGAAATTTTAAGGGTTAACTAGGGGTTAACTTAGGTTGATCATGTGACCGGTAGTGAATATTTAAACCTGGATAGTCTTGTACATGTTACATCATGACTAAGGAGATAGCTCCGAAACATGTTGATGTGTTTCACATGCTCTGAATGATTTTATTTATTTCTATGGATTAAGAATAAAGTTTTCTACTTTTATGGACTACGTGGATTGAAGATGGTTTCACCTATGCTTGGATTGAAGCTATAAATGTGTCGCTGCGAATGGGCGTACAGCCCGCGCCCGGATCTCAGGCGCATTAGAAAGTGCCGCCGGCGCCTGAGACTGGAGTGCGCCCATTTAAAAATAGAGCGAATGGGGCTTCATACATGTCCCCCCTAGTCCTGGTCCTCTGTTCCAATGCTGACTTTCCCCGGTCTTCTGTTTTTACAATCTGCTATAGCTGAACGTGGATGTCACCCCAGCAGCTGCAGATTGGTTGCTGCGGTTAAGTTCCTCTGCTGACATCATCATTTGGAGCTGCTTACGTCTGCACCGTGATGTCAGTGGGTGGCATGTGACCCCTGCAGCCAATAAGCAGCCATAGCGGTGACTTCCCTGACCCGACGTGACAGAGTAGAAAATGGAGAAAACAGGCGCTGGAACCGAGGACTAAGGTATATATTTTTTTTTTCTTATTTGACCTTAGGTGAATGATATTATTCTTTGCTAGGACATGACTAACCCCTTTAAGCTGGCATTTATGCAGACAGAACTAATCATTTTTTATGTGATAAGGAAGCAAAAGAAAAGCAAAAATTTCCAAAGTACAAAATGTCAAAATATTTTGCATATTTCAATTTTTTTAAAATAATAAGATATTTCTTTACCTTTTAAATGAAAAACTATGTAACATTTGTACGGGAACAAGTAGTATACAAAACTGAAGGCCAACTAATCTACTGATGCTTCTGCCAAGGTACTGCTCTAAAAATTGGAAAAGATTCACAGTTAAAAGCCATGCAACATTTGGCAGCACAACCACTCAGTGATTAGCACTGTGACCTCGCAGTGGTGGGGTCCTGGCTTTAAATCTGAAATAGGCCACCTTCACCTTCCACTTTCCAAAATTATACAGATTGGTGAATTTGGATTTTAGATTGTGAGCACTAGTGGGATCAGGGACCATTGTAAGCAATAACAATCTCTGTACAGCCGGAGGCTTCCCTGGCCAGGCCTCTCTCCATCTCTTCAGTTAATGTATAATCAGGTACCACACAAAACCTCTTACTCTGCGTGTGGGAGTGTTGCACAAAGAATGGATCTCCTTCCCACTGCTCTCCTGCTCCTCTAGTACTCTGCTTCTGGGACTTCCCTGGTTGCAAACCCATGGTCCGAGGGTTGATGGAGAACTGGTGAAGTGACGCGTTGGAGCGATCAGTGCTTCACCTCCTGCCTCTCGGTCTCTTGTCCACCTCAAATAGTCGGTGCTTTGACACTTCGGCCTTCTGGCTCTGCTTCTCCCGGGCCCCCTGCGCACTTAACACCCTACCAGGTCTTCTGTCTGGGCCTCAGCTGGCTACCTTATTCCTTCACATCTTTTGCCTGCACGGGATTCTGACCCACATTGTCTCTGATAGAGGAGTACAATTCACCAGCCTATTTTGACTTGCCCTTTGTTTTTAGCTTCAGATTAAGTTAGACCTGTCTTCTGTCTACAACCCCTAGTCCAATGGCCAGGAAGAATGGGTTAATCAGATCTACGCCACTGGGTGTCTCTCCTTCCCTGGGCTGAGTTCTCTTACAACAACCATTCAAGCAGGGAGTTCAACCTTCCAAATTGTGTTTGGCCAGCACCCGTGAATCCCTTTGCCTCTTCCTGCCAACTTGGATGTTGCAGCATTCAATGCTCAGGTGCATTTGGCAACATGCCTGACAGAGTCTACTCCAAGACTCTGCTTGGTCCAAAAAGCAGGAAGACAACAAACACATGGAAAATTTTCGACACATACCTCTATCTCTCCATAACCCTAATTCTTTCCATGTGTCTCTACTGGTCCCCTGGAGTCTCTACTGGGCCCCTGGTCCTCAACTGTTTCTCCTGTAAGGCTGTTCCTCCTTCCAAGTTGGCTAGCACCAAAGACTCCTATGAGGTCAGGGAGATCCTGAATATGAAGTGATCTAGGGGCAAGGTCTACTACCTCATATACTAGAAGGTCTATGGTTTTGTGGAAAGGTCCTGGGAACCATAAAACCATCACCCTCGTTGATCCAACAATTCCACGAGAGAAGGGTCCTAAACGACAACTGGTCTGTGGTCATATCTATTTCCAGCCTTGACTCCCTCGCTCTGCTACTCATGTTTCCAGCACTCTCCGCCATCGCTCCCTCCTTCCTTTCTGCCAGCCAGTGATCATTGTAGTAATAGAAGTTCAGCAGCATCAAAAATTGGTAGAATAATAGTAATAATGAGCGCACACCAAAAAAGACCTGGATCAAGGTCTAAAATGCAACAAAAAGTGATAAAGGCAGCACTTAAAAAAAACAAGGCTGTTTATTAGCCCAACAACAATGTTGCGGCTCTGAACAGAGCCTTTCGCAGCTGAATTTTTGTTTGTACCTGTCCATGCGAGATGTAAAGTGCTGTCACTATATAAATAAGGGTTATTATTATTAGATTTGTGAACAGTATAGCGCTATTGTTTTAATTCAAGACAAATAGTTTACTTATAATACAGAAATGGTTTTCTATGTATGAGTGGAATATGGCTAGAGTACAAAAAGCCATTCATATGGACATTGCAATATGATAGGCAGACAGATATTGTAGTCAAAAAGCACCTGGCATGGACCCAAACAAATAACCATGTTATCATCTTTATCCTGATTGGCTTGATTAGCAACAGTTATGTGTACATTTGTATAATGATGTTAATGATAGCCACGCAATGATTAGCTTTTAACATGTAGAGAAAGGTATAGAAGAGTATTACCAAATATATTGCTGTTTTTATTTAGCTTTGTTCGGGAGATAAAGAAAATAGTATCTACTGCTGGTGTACACAAGTTTCTCTTGATTACTGACCGCGTCTCCCTGCTCTCTCTTTTATCTGATTGCTGCCGCTTGAAGTTAATGACAAGTTTTAAACATTAGAGCTCTGTAGCTTTGTGCACTAAAGATTATGCACTCATGTCATTGTAACAGGAATAGCAGAGCTGATATGCCAATCACTGCAATAGAACCATCCACAGCCTGACCACAAAGTGTGATTCTAAAGCTCACTGTTGCTCTCTGCTGATTTTGGGACAACCCCTTTCACTCAAAATCAAGCATTATTTGA
This sequence comes from Phyllomedusa bahiana, assembly GCA_025379985.1. Lineage (NCBI taxonomy): Eukaryota > Metazoa > Chordata > Amphibia > Anura > Hylidae > Phyllomedusa > Phyllomedusa bahiana. Next base: position 7,293 of record JAODAL010013710.1, on the reverse strand, counting down.
GTTATGCAAAAATGTACCACCATGTGAACTAGTCCTCACGTTTTATGAAGATTCTCTCAGTTGCACTAAAGTAAAAATTAAAAAAAAAATATTTAAAAAGGATATTGATATGTTTATGCAGAGACATGGCTGTTGCTTAAAGGGTTTTTCCCACAATTGAAATGTATTACCTATCTCATGGATAGGTGATAAATGTCTGATTGCTGGAGGTCCTACTGATGGGGCCCCTATGATGACTAAAATCGAGGACCCAAGTGTTTAAAAAAGCAGCAGTCGAGCATACCTATTGTGCACTGATGGAGACAGCTGAGCAGAGGATCACTGTTTAAGTATCCTGTGCATAGGAGGTAAATGTCTATTATGGGCAAAGCCTTTTAGGAGGTCCACAGTGTGTATGTAAAACATTCCCCCGTTTTGATGTCTGCTAACGAGCTATACTCTCCTTTTTCAATCTCCTCTACTAAGAAAGACAATGAACCATGGAAAATTAAAATCTAGCAAAGCACAATTGTAAATCAATGTGTCTGTGTTGCAGCGTTAAACCAAAAGTTTACAATTCTTTTCTAAATACTCCACCAGAGACAAAATGAGCCATGATTTTGGTGAAAACATTAATGGTTCTATACTGGAAACAGATGGTTTTCATATTTACCTTTATCCCCTTCCCGCCATTGAATGTACCTGTACGTCCTAGCAGGAAGTGACTTTCTGCAAATGGATGAACAAGTATGTCCTGTGTATCGTACGGGCTCTCAAGCAGGGTCCACACGATCGCAATATGGGACCAGCTGCATATTATAGCGGGCCCCATGCTGCATCGTGGGTGTCTAACCCCTTATCCGCCGTGACCTATCGCGATCCATATGTCCTCCATCGGAGTAGCCACGGCTGTCTGTGACATCACTATTCCGGTTGTGCCCTGTGGACACCTCACATAAACTTTGATAAAAAGCGATCAAAGCATCATACGAACCCCATAATGGTATTAATAAAAATGTCAACTCATCCCGCAAAAAACAAGCCCATAATCAGCTCCGTATACAGAAAAATAAAAAAGTTATGGCTCTCAGACTATGATGACATAGAAACACATATCTATTGTGTAAAATTAATAAAACATAAAAAACTATATAAAATTCAAATCATTCTAATTGTACCAACCCACATAGTAAAGTTATCCTGTCATTAATACTGCACAGCGAACCCTGTAAAAGTGAAGCCAAAAAAACAATGGCGGAACTGCTTCCCACATCCCCCATTTTCATGGCCCAATGCTAAAAAAAACCTGTGGAACATCTGTGTACCCAAAAGGCAAAATACACACCTAGATGAGATCCATGAGGGTTGGTGAATCCAAAATAGGGGGACTTCTGGAAGATTTCACCTGTTCTGGTACTTTTGGTGCTTTGTAAATGCAACATGCCACCTTTTGTGCACCCTGGCATGCATCCAAACAGCAGTTTACACCCATATATAGGGTATTGCCAAAACTGGAAAAACATTAAGTAAAATAAACATTCATATTGATTATCTTCAACTTTTATTCATTTGTATATGCCGGACACAGAATAAATGTTCCGATGGACAAAGCTGCAACTAAAACTTTATGGCCTCATCCAACATTATTTAGTTTTCAATTACATGATTTATATAAGATATGGTCAGCAGTTTAGCTACATTTGCTCATGCATTCCAGCAGCTCCATTCGTAACGCTATGCGGACATGCCAACCCAATGGCATGATCCTTATGTATCGGGATATGATTGGTGGTCGCAGGAAATTCTGTACTGTAGATGTTCGATCCGAGTTTCCATAAAAGACCTAGTAATAAAAATAATTGTGTATAATGTTGCTGTATTCTTACATGGAAAGCTCACAGAAATATTACTATACTATAACAGAACATAAAAATGTTAAAGGGGTTGTCTGGTTCCTATAAAATACTAAGCTCTTGGGTCCCCTCTGCCCGGTGTTTTGCTTCCGTTCTTTTTCCGAATGAGGACATCACCTTTGCAGTCAATTATTGGCTGTAGAGGTCGCCTACCAATGCCTTACATCCCCAATGTGAAGTGAACAGGTCCAAACAGTGATGATATCAGATGCACATGACCGTTGTAGTTAATCAGTTTCTGCAGCAGTGACGTTCCTCATTTGGGAGAAGCAGAACGCAAACAGAACACCAGGGAGACGCAGCGCTGGAATGGAGGAGTGGTGGAAGGGGGGTATAATTTTTTTATAATGGGCCACAAGGAGCATAGTATTTAAGTTTTATAGGAAGTGGACACCTTCAAGGTTATTAACTAGCTAAAGTGTGTAATTTGAAAGATGTGCTTTAAATAAATCCTTAAAGAAGTAGCCTAGTTGAAATTTTTTCTAAATAATATGTCTTCTAAATATGGGCACTTTTGTAGTGTACAATAATTCCATTTAATATTCTCTGGGCATCTTGTAGTTTTAATGTTTGATGAGAGGATGTTCAGGAGTTCTGTGTGTCTGAGCAAACAGAAAAAAGCTTGGCGTCAAGCCCAGAAGATCGGGTGACCAAAGGACTTTAGCTTTTTTAAGAGCAACATTTGAAGCCATAGCCGTTTAGTCCTGATTCGAAAGGCTTTCAACATAAGGAAGCAAACAGGAGGTATGCCCTGAAATAGAGGCCGGAAGAGAAGAAGGTAGACAAAGGACAGCAAAATATCCTGGGGCTTGTATTTCTACAGGAAAAAGTGAAACAGCTTTCAAACAGGAAATACAACTGCTTTGCTACAGAGAAGGGAGGCTACTTAAAGCATTGGAAAAGCAGAAATTATCAGAAAAACATCTAAGAGAAATGAATGAAGCTTAAGGCAAGTCATTTGAGAATTTTTACTGTTTTTTATTTGGTTCACTGGACAACTCCTTGAAAGTTACAAATAGTTGGCACTTAGTTTGTTACTTAGGGTATGTTCACATGACATAATTGCGGGGCGTAATTACGCCCCACAATTATGCCGGGACTTCGGGAGCTTGTGCCGTTCGGCGCGTACTCGCGATGGGCGGAGGAGCTGGCAGCCCGCCGGCCCCATAGACATTCATTACTAGCGGCGCGTATTAAGTGACATGTCACTTATTTCCTCCCGCGGCGTATTGTTCGAGCGGGGAGAGGAGGCGTAATCCATAATTCTCTATGGGAACTGTGGATTACCGTAATGACTGGGACGTATCTCGCCCCGTATTGAGCGCAGTATGCCGCGAAATACGGGCCGAAATATGTCCCAATTTAAGCCGTGTGAACATAGCCTTACTGTATTTTATTTAAACAACAAGCAGACATTTATGTCAATAATTTGAAAATACTTGCAATTATAGTCCTCCGGTGTATTGCCGATAAAGTCCAACTGTATCAATCCAGCATTGGAGTGTCCATGAGTTTCCTTAGCATTGCTGGAGGAGCTGCTGACTGACAGGCGGCCAAAGCCCACATCTGCGTACACAATGTGTCAAGGGTCAACGAACCCTCTTTCTTGCTTCAAAATGAGGGAGTGTTGGCCATTGAAATATTGTGCATGCCGGTGCGAGCTTTGGCTGCTTGTCAGTCAGCAGCTCCTCCAGCAATGCTAAGGAAACTCATGGACACTTCAATGCTGGATTGATAGAGTTGGACTTTATTGGCAATACACCGGAGGACTATAATTGCAAGTATTTTCAAATTATTGACAGAAATGTCTGCTTGCTGCTTAAATAAAATATAGCAAGTAAGAAAGATTACAGTCTGCACATTTGAATTGGAACAGTAACTGGTGAGTTTGGAAGAAACTCCCAGTGTGCACTATCCTGAGGTCACATCATACCACCATTATCTGCCGTATATATATCAAAAGAATGAGGAGATGTGCTCTGCTTCACTCATAGGCAACACAACCCGAGTGAATCAATGCCTGTCTTCTAGCTCTTGGCCAATCAGAATTGTAGAAAGCTCTCTTGACATTACTTATTGCTGAAATACGGAAGGATTTTTAGTTTAGCGTTCTGTAGCATAAGACATTTTATAGTTTCCCTTTATTTCTATTGTCTGCACTACTATATTTATGTTACGCAACAATAGGAGGTTTTTCTTGCAACAGTAGTGAGTACTTACTCGATTGTTTCCAGTTTGATCTTTGTAGTAAACCCAATTCAAGCTGTCATCAATCTTGTACTGGACACTATATTTCGTCATCCATTCATCTGTATCACATCTTCCTTGTGTCATAATTCCAGAAATAACTTTCATTTCTTTTAGATCAATCTGAAGCCATTGCCCATTGTCTTGGAATTTGGATAACCATGCACACCTGTATGTAAGGAATGAGAGCAGAGCATTGTGCTGTTTGTTGTCTATAAGGTTATGTTCACACGATATATTTGTGGCGTGTAATTCGGCTTCAATACACCCGAATTACGCCCCCCAAATACAGTAATTCATAGCTCCCATTGAGAGCTATGATTACCTGCCATCTTACCGGCCGGGTAAAAGAACTGACAAGTCACTTCATTCCTTCGCTTACGTGCTGGAGACATTGAGGGTCAATGGGAGCCGGCTGTCAGCGCTTTAGAAGTATGCACTGGCCAGCACGCACTTCTAAAACACCAGCGTATTGCAGCGAGTACAGTATGCGCTGCACTACACATTGTGAACATACACTGAAAAGAGTGTAAAATAACATCTCAAATTTAACATTTCTATTTACTCCATATCTGCTTCTCCTATAGCTTGTACAAGACTGAGTGCCCATCCAGTTGTGGCTATGCTCAGGTATGGCACCTTCACAGCATTCTAGCCACTGATTATTTAACCCTTTATAGTGTCTGGGACTTTTTTAGATTTCATTTCTGTTTTTTTCCTCCCTGTAATCCAAGAGCCATAACTGTTTTACTTTTCTGTTAAATTGTTATATTATGCCTTGCTTCTTTTTTATATGACAAGTTGTATTTTTTTAATGGTACAGTTCAATGCATCTAATAATTTATGGGGGAGCCCCAAAATAAAAATGATATGTAGGGTGGAAATGCAAAGGAAAACTCAATTGCACAATTTTGTTTGGCTTGTTGTTTTTGCAGAGTGAAAATAAATGACAAGCTATCTGTATCATGCAGGTATTATTCAGATTCTACCAGATTTATATAGTTTTTGTTATGTTCTACTACTTTGAAAAGAAAAAAAAAACTTGTGTAAAAAAACTTTCTCCATTTTCTGACACCAATAACTTTTTTTCCTTTGGTAGAGCTGTGTGGCTCATTTTTTGTGGAACGAAGTGTAGTTTGTTCTGGCGTATTGGAGTTAATGGGAAAATGTTTGGTTTTTTTTATTGTAAATTTTACTCCCAATAGTGATAGTGATTACTCCCAATAGTGAACATGTGATAGCTTATACTATACACTGCAGTATTACTTTCATGGCAGATATTGGGGCCTTCATTAGGCCATGGCAACCAAATGACTCTCCACGATCACATCAAAGAGGGGCTAAGGGGAAGGGGTGCTGCAGCCCTTCCTAATTGTTTACATTCTGGGGCTATATTGGCCAAAGCATCTATGCATTTTAATGGCCGGGATCGGAGTTATCTGTATATGTGAGCTGTATCTAACAGCAGGCAGCCGCGACATATGGAACAAGCTCAGTAAGCTTACTCCATACTACCTTACTGCTGGTCCAGGTACATCCTGGTGCACTAAAGGGTTAAATTCCCAACTATGAGAAGCAATAGATCTGCACAGATGTTCAGTCTCTGGATGTAAAAAAAAAAGAATCTTGAAAGTAGCAAAATAGTTACAAAAATGAAAGAATTTTATAATGTCCCAGAGTCTTTCATTCTACAATAATAAAGCTTCCTTTATATATTACCAAAAAACCCTAAAAATCCTAATATAATGCAAACATATTAACACAAGCGGGGCGAGCGCGTAACTACTTCTTCTATACAAAAATACCAATTCATAACCATTTCCATTTAATTTCTATGAAACTTTATTGAAATGTTAATTTCTTTGACCTATTGCTCTGTTTAGCTTTTCAGAACAAAAACTTACAATTACAGATTCACAATCTTCTCAATTTCTACCAGTGTTCTACCACTTTTGTAGAAGCTAAATCTCTTCAATAGAAGTCAAAACATTGTACTTGAAATTCTTTCTGTTGCATTTTCTTCAACAACAGGGACCATTTTACTAAATGCCTACAGCGTCGAGTCACATTATTAGGACCAACAGCTGATATCCAGAGTAACCACCATGGACAGCAGCCAAACAGCTGGAAATGATTAATTAAGGTACTGATAGGTTTTCACAGGTATCTGCAACCATGCTGACTGCAGTACATCCCACAGCTGCTTAAATGTATTAATTGTAAGTCTTGGTCATGCTCTTCAAACCAATATCGGACATTTCTAGCCGTTTGACATGTGACACTGTCTTGCTGGAAGATCCCTTCCACCCCAGGGAAGACAATCTGCCTATATATGGAGTATGTGACCTGCAAGAATGGATTCATAACTAAATCAGCTGAGCTTGCATCCCTCATGGATGACTGGGCCCAGAGATTACCACGAAAACATTCCCCAGACCATAGTGTTGCCATCCCCAACGTGTGTTCTTCCAACAATGGTTGCATGATGTTTGTTCTCTTCTTGCCTGACATGCCAACATATATCCATTAGATCAGCGGTCCCCAACCTTTTTTCCACCAGGGACCGGTTTGAAGCACGACAATTTTTCCACGGGCCTGTGGGGGGTGGGGTTATTGGGGGCGGGGTTATTAGGGGCAGGGTTATGGAGGAGGTTGGATGTTTAGAATCACACACAAAAAAAAACAAACAGTGTATACTATGTCATTTAGGGATATCGTATGGGGTAACCTGACTGACTGTCAGCTCTGTGGGTCAGCATTATACATGTGTATAATAGACATATGTAATAAGCTCTGTCATTATAGAGATATATGCCCCCTGTAATAATAAATAAATATAGCCCCCCTGTAGTGATAATAATACATAGCTGTCCCAGTAGCGATAGTGATACATAGCTGCCCCAGTAGTGATAGTGATAGCTAGCTGCCCCAGTAGTGATAGTGATAGCTAGCTGCCCCAGTAGTGATAATGATACATAGCTAACTGCCCCAGTAGTGATAGTGATAGCTAGCTGCCCCAGTAGTGATAGTGATAGCTAGCTGCCCCAGTAGTGATAGTGATAGCTAGCTGCCCCAGTAGTGATAATGATACATAGCTAGCTGCCCCAGTAGTGATAGTGATACATAGCTAGCTGCCCCAGTAGTGATAATGATA
>JAODAL010013709.1:0-90222 GCA_025379985.1 Phyllomedusa bahiana | reverse complement strand
CACCCCAAGGGCGGTTAAACTTTTGAACATTTCGGGAGTTGGTCCCAGTGCACAGAATTTTAATTGTTTCTCCTGTAGTAGTGCAGGTTGAGGAAGTGGCCGCTCTGTGCCATATGGTCTGCCAGACCTGGTATGGAAGCTTCCGTGCCAGGAAGTTTTCCCATTTGTGCATGTAGGGGTGATACAATTCTGAGTCCGGCGGGGGATCATTCAGTATGGCGTAGATGCCGGAGATGAGTCCTCTTGACGACTGCCCCGACCTGCACAACCTTTCAAAAGGTGTGGGGGTGGAGAGAGATGTCCCCCCTGCGAGTGTCTGCATAAGGTGTTTTATTTGAAGATAGGGGAATTGTGCTCTGGATGGGAGGTTATAGTTATTGCAAAGTTCCGCGAAGGGAATAAGTTCCCTAGTGCGAAAATGGGCTATGTCAGCAAATCTAAACAAATTATTATGTTGCCACGGGGCTACAAAGGGTGCTGTGGTGCTGGCCGGTAGTAAAGAAGTGTAGAGAAAGGAGACCATTGGGGAGGCTTTAGAGGCCAGTTGGAATTTGTCTCGACAGTGTTTCCAGATTGCCCTAGTGAAGGACATCGGCCCCAATAGGGCGCCGGAGTACGCGACCTCCTCAGCATGCCACAAAAACATGTTGGGATGGAACGGCGCCATCCACAGTTTCTCAATTTCCATCCATTTGGAGTACGCCAGGAGTGTGGACCATGCCGGGATGACCCGCAATCCGGCCGCCCAGTAGTATTTCAGAATGTTCGGAGCAGCCAACCCCCCTCTAGCCTTGCTCGCCATTAGGACTTCCCTTGCTATTCGATGTCGTCCATGCGCCCAGATAAATTTGAAGATGGCTGCTTGCACAGATTTTAGGGTTTTTATGGGAATTGGCACCGGGAGGGTTTCGAAAAGGTACAGTAATTTGGGCAAGATTGTCATTTTAACTGAGGCTATGCGGCCTAAAAGGGATAGGCTCATGGAGTGCCATTTGGATAGGAGGGTACGTATTTCTAGAAAAAGGGGGGGGAAGTTAGCGTCATAAAGGGACTTGTAATTTGGCGTCAAGTGGACACCTAGGTACTTTAGGGATGACGTCCGCCAGTTGTAATGGAAGTGAGATTGGAGTTCAGCTAGGGATTCGGCCGGAACGTTAAGAGGGAGAGCCTCCGTTTTAGATGCGTTGACCTTGAAGCCCGAGAGCTGTCCAAAGTCTTCCAGAAGAGTGTGCAAGCTAGAGAGGGAGGGGGTGAGGTCGGTCAGCGTCAATAGAACGTCATCGGCAAAAAGGGAGACCTTAAACTCCCTGTCCCTAACGTGGATACCTGAAATCGAGGAAGCGAGTCTGATCTTAGCCGCCAGGGGTTCCATACATAGTATGAACAGTAGGGGAGAGAGGGGGCAGCCTTGGCGCGTGCCATTGCAGATCTTGAAAGGGGAGGAGGTCTCATGGGGCAATTTTACAGAGGCCGATGGAGAGGAGTAAAGGCCCCTAATCGCCTGTAGGAAGTTACCAGCAAAGCCAAAAGACCCAAGTGTTGCAAACAGAAACGGCCAGCCAAGGCGGTCAAAGGCCTTCTCCGCATCGAGGCTAAGTAGTAGGGCCTCTGTATTTTGCAAGTTAGCAACTTCAATTAGGTCTATGGCCCGTCTGGTGTTGTCCCCACCCTGCCGGCATGGGACGAATCCTACCTGGTCTTTATGAATTAGTCGGGGGAGCCAAAGGCTCAGACGGTTGGCTAGGATTTTAGAAAAGATCTTGATGTCTGAGTTTAGAAGGGCAATTGGTCTGTAGCTTGCACACTCTGCCGGATCCCTCCCTGGTTTGGGAATGAGAGTAAGGTAGGAGTGGGACATCTCCTCGGGGATAGGGGAGCCATTTAGAAAGCCATTATACAATGGGAGCAGGTGGGGGGTTAACTCATGGGCAAATGTTTTGTAATACGAATAAGGTAATCCGTCTGGGCCTGGGGCCTTGCCATTGGGCAGATCTTTGATCACTCCCAAAAGTTCTTCTGTGTCAATGGGGGAATTGAGAGCCTCAACGGCCTCTCTGGGTAGCTTAGGGAGAGAGCAGGACTTCAGGTAAGCACTTATCCTGGCTTGGAGGTCTGCGTCTGGGACCTGGGGGTCTCTGGGTAACGAGTATAGGCTAGAAAAGAATTGGCGGAAAAGGGATCCCATGGCTCTAGGATCATAAGTCAGAGAGCCATCGGGGTTCCTCAGGGCTTGGGGGGTGGAGTTAACCCGTCTATCTCGTAGCTGCCTGGCCAGGAGGGTATGGGCTTTATTGCCATATTCATAGAACCTTTGCTTAGAATAGAGGAGCAACTGCTCAACTTTTTGTAGAGCTAGGTCCTTGAGGCGAGATCTGGTCTCAACAATGGAGCGCATAGTGCGCAGGTTTGGCCTAGAAAACATTGCGGTTTGTAAGGACTGGAGGCGAAGGTTTAAGGATCTCGCTTGCTCCCTCGCGTCTCTTTTTAGCCGCGCTCCTATGGAGATGCAAGTACCTCTGAGAACTGCCTTGTGATCCTGCCATAGCGTGGAGACTTGTCATACCGATCCATTGTTTAGTTAAAAATAATTGTTAAGGGCACTACGAAACTCCTCTATCAGTGTAGATCTTTTTAGCAAAGACTCGTTTAACCGCCAGTGGCAGGAGCGGGTACGGGGAGTATTGGTTTTTAGGGTAAGAGAAACAGGCGCATGGTCCGACCCAATATGGGGCCTATATAGGCATAAGACATCATGCGCAAGGCCTGGGATGTTGGCCATAGAAAGAGTCTAGGCGGGGGAGTGAGGACTGATGCGGGCGTGGTAGTAGAAAGTGAAGGATCGATCCGATGGGTGGTTGATCCCTCCAACAGAGTCAACTATGGTTCCTTGTTTTCTGATATCGTTTGCACATTCCTGTGGACGCTGTTATCGAGGCTCTGGAGGGGGCTTGCACTGCAGGAATGTTCTATCTGATGGACTGGAGGAAACCAGTTGAAATCACCACCCAAATGTGCAGCACACCGGGGGGAGTCTGGACAGCCTCGTTTTGCACATTGGAAAGAAGCGGGGTTTGGGAGTTATTGGGAGCTTTTAGGAAAGCATAAACAGTGTGCACAGTGTCAGGGGGGCCCCGCTACTGAGATCCCTGGAGAATAAACACAGCGTCCCCAAGGGGTTCTAGTCTCTGATTTGGCTACATGGAAAGGGCATGATTTGACCGATAGGGAGTATTGCTACTCCCGCCTTCTTCCCGACCGACCAGCCTTGAGGCCGAGTAGGCCACAAGGTGTAAGGCCTTTGTGCTGCCCTTAGCCAAGTTAAAGGAGCCAAAAGCCCACGCGGGGATCAGGAAGGATGTTTCAAAGTGGGGTCTTCTGAACTATAGGCGATATACGGCCTTCAAATGAGCGTTAATTCGCGCCGTTCAGCCGTATTTAGCAAGAGACGGGCGCTTTGTGTGGTTTGAATTCAGACCTCTTTGCATTAATGGATGGATTGCTAAGTAGGCCATTGGTAGGAGGAGTGGTAAGGGGGGGGGTGGGGGAAAGGAATAGTACAACCAGGAAACAAACGAAATCACGTGGGACAGGGGGATACGGGGGAGGGAAGGAAAAGGGAAAAAGGGGAACACCTAACAAATAGTTCTGTCAGAAAATTCCGGCAGTTTAACGAAGCATGAGCAGGTAATTAAGTGGATATTAACCCAGAAAAGTGGGAGGTACGACCAAAGTTTTCGGGGTTGGAGAGAAGGAGGGGGGGTTTGTTAGGGGGTATATAGGTAGAGGGGGTATAGAGTATAGAGAGGGTAGTTTTGAGCTAGTGAGATTGGTTGATAGATAGAAGAGAGGTCCATCCTAGAGTTAAGCGCTCGAGGGTTATTGTTTAGGTGGGTTAGTAGAGGTCTCAGACGTGCGCTCCTATATGAGGATAGGGAAGAGATAAGCACTGAGGAGAGACTAATGCGCCCACCAAAAGAATACCTCCCGACCCCCCGCCCCGTCTCAAAACACTAGAGGCGCTCTCCCAGCGTGCGGAGAATTTCCCCAACCTCCTCCAGAGGGAGGAGACGCACTCCAATTATCAGAGCCCTGCAAGCTAAATAAGAACAGTAAGGATCCTGCAGATGTGAAAAAAACAGGACTAGAACCCAAATGGAGAACAGTGAATGTGGAACTGAGAACCTCAAGAGGAACAGTACCAAGTTAGATCAAGTACGTGAAGGTAGGCTACAGCCGAGGGGGCCCAGGTTCGCCGTTACTGGACATAACCAGATCAAAATTTGGAAGTGAGCACCACGACAGGGGAACAACAGAACCAATGTCTAGTTAGAGGGAGAAAGAAAAAGATGTTAGAAAAAGAGGCTTTACAAGTTCTGTAAAGCAGTATTTATCGGTGAGGAGTAGTGAAGTCTTGGCCGCGCGGCTGGGGTCCCCCCAGAAGAAGGTCTTCCCTTTGTTGGTGTATTGGCGCCAGGGGACGGGTAAAGAGAGAGGACGTCCAGAGTCCCAATCAAGAGTGTGGAACCGGAATCTGCAGGGCGTCGCAACCAAAAAGGTAGCATGTCCTCGTGGGTTTTGAGGGTTGAATACACGGCCGTCCTTTACGGGCTGACTCTGAAAGGGCAAAGGGGAAGTTCCATCGATTATGGGATCTGGCGACCCGTAAATAGTATAGAAAGTAAGTGGGTCGCAGGGAGGGCGCCTTTTCTGTAATGTGACCCAAGACAGATCCTGGAATAGCTGAATCTGCTCGCCCCTCGTATTCCAGTATAAGGCCTATCCGAGGCCTTTGACATGAATTGCTCTCTTTAATGGTTAAATCGTTTGTACACAGCAGATGACATCCCTTGGGAGGGGCAGAAGATCCCTTGGGACGGAGCGGCTCTGTGGGCCTTGTCCAGCTTGATAGAGTGGGAGGAGAGGCACTTCGCCCAGGACATTAATTGGAGAATATGGACGTCAAGCTGATGGGATGTTGTCTTCGGAGGAATAACCGTATTTCAGACAGCCCCTTGCAATCGGATGTTATTCAGCGGGCAGCCCCTCCCCTCTATTGTCAAGGTCCTCGACATGTCGGACAAGTCCGGACTTACTGATGCTTGAGTGACAAGTGTGGGGTGTTTGTAGGGTGGAAGAATATTTGCTGTTTACGGCATATCATGGCTTTCGTTCGAGGGCATCCGCCCTTGCTGTTAAGATGTGCATGTCTTGCCGCAATGATGAGGATCTCTTGCCTGCAAGCCTCCTTCTACCTCAGAAATCAGGATGGTTTTTTGGAAGTCAGCTTTCCAAGATGTTTGGTTGTTAGTTGAAAATAATCGACCATTGCTGAGCGTTTGGTGGTGATTGGTGGAGGTGGAAGTAGCTCCGGTCGCGGATTCCTGAGAGAATTCAGGGGCGGTTCAGGGCGAAAGCGCATGGGGGGTCACCCCGAGGATGCCATTGAAACAGGCCGACAGAGTCCTCTTGGGACGCATCCACAACCGTGGAGGGGATGGCGACAGTTCCTCAGGCCGCCTCCCTCTTTTCTGCATGGTGCATATTGGGGGCCATGGCATGACCTGGGGTATCCTGTGAAGGACCCCCCCAAGATGTGGGGGGACAGAGGGCTCATGAGGTCGTGCAGCCCATGTGGGCTGAGTGTTCCTTGGGGATCAGCATGGCCTTTATGGGAGACAGACTGGGGGGGCCTGTTGCACTATGAGGGGCCCAAGAGTGTTCAGTTAAAGAGTGACGCATAAATGTCACGAGGCTGTGATATGTCCGATGGGGGACACTCAGGATTGCCGGGCTGCGCTGATCAATCTCTTGGGAGACGGGGCCGCGAGGCCCTAATCCCCCCCAGTTGCGAGACAGACCCTGTGCTGTTGGAAGAAGTTTAGGGGGGAGGTTGCCGGCAGCCAGGTAGGCAGTATGCTGCGTAGCGCGGGTGGGATGAGAGCCCTGGCCTATGAGTCACTGCTGAGCCGCAGTGAGGCTGGCGGGGTAACAATGGCGGCGGCCTCGTTGGTGCGGCGGACAGGAGCCGTGAATTTCGGATTGTCGCTCGGTCCGTCGGAGCCGCGGGGGAGCGAGGGATGACTCGCGGAAATCGGCCCTAACCGCTCTGGATTAGAGCTGCTGCAGTGGCGTTTGGGTACCGTTCCCAGGCCGGGTTGAGTGAGCTAATGGCGGCGATGTGCGGCGTTTGGGGGGACGGGGACCGGGGGGTTGCCTGGTGGACTAGGCAACTTAACCCTGGGTCCGCGGAGCTCCGCGAAGCTGCGATGTCAGGGGTGTGTCCGCGTGTCCAGCGGTTCTGTCGGACGTTCGGGCCTTTGAGTTCAGCGCCGGTGTTCGCTGCCCATCTCCGTTGCTTCCTTGAGGCCGCGGCAGGACGAAGAAAGTGAGGGAAGATGGCGTACCGGGGTCTTCAGCGGTGCTGCGCACTTCACCGCGCCACCTGGTAAGAAAACGCCCCCCAACCAAGTTGGTGCCGGAGTGTTGCCCGGCATCGTGGGGGGCCAGATTTTCTAGAGATCAGAAATTTAGCAGCAGCAGAGGGGTTTCTTTGTGGAGGTCTGGGGTTTGTTTTCCCCATCAGGGGGTCTATTCCAGCAAAAATTTGTAGCTTCAAAAAGCATGCTGCGGCCGCGGAGGCTCACTCAGAACTCGTCCATCCACTGAGCTCTCAGGCAAAGCCCCCCTGTACAATGTTAACACACAAAAAAAGCTAAGTCCACTCTGCATTGTCAAAAATGCCATCCTAAATTCGCCATGGCGTCTTGAAGCTTGCTGGAAGGGTTAGAGCAGAACAGAAGAACCACGGCTTTTGGTGCAGATTTGTGCAAAGCCGCGGTTTCGGTTTTTCGGATATTTGAGTTGTTTTGTTTTTTCTGACGGACAAAAACAATTTATCACGAAAAAAATGCAGAATGCAGAATCCGAGCGGAATATACAACATTGTTGCACATAAATTCCTCCTCTGGGGATTTTTTAAATCTCGACAGTTTAAAATTTTTTAAACTTAATATAAAATCCGTGCTGTGGTTTTTGTGTGCCTGTATTTGATAGACTTTTAAAGCACAGATTTTTTCAGTGCTGTGCTTACGCAGCACAGGGCACACCGTTGGATTTTCGCGCGCGGATCAAAATCTGAGCATCCCGAAAATCAAAACGGTATTCCTGTGCTGTGTTAGGTGTAGCCTATGGGATAATTCTGAAGATTATTTTCAGATGACCCATGTCTTTTTTCAGCTTCATCAGCTATCTCAGGAGAGCTAACTGGTTCACTTGTGAAATGATTTTAGTCATGTTTCATACATTGCAATATTTCCCTTGTATTAAGGTAGGATGCATTTACAATACTTGTACAATGGTGCATTCACCCACAATATTAACTGGTTCCAGGGCGATCACTGTATGTTGAAATGATAACTCACTAAAAAACTGCTAATTGGCTCTGAAGCTCCTCATGATTGTCATTATGCAACATATATGTAAAAAATGAAATTTTAAAGCTCAAAATGGAAGATAATTACCAGGGAAACACTCAATTTGGTTGTGCCTTTGAAGTCAGGGGCAGAGCCGTTTTTGTGGGTGTTTGTTTTGAGATTTGAGGATGAGAATGTTTTTGGGGCCGCCGGCTGATTTTGGACCGAGATTCTGAAAATCACACCCGTTTTCCCCTCTCAGCTCTAGTTTTGGAGATCCGAAATTGCCATCTTATAAAGCATATACTGCTGAGAGTAGTGGTCACTCAGTGTTGTACGAATGGAATGTTAAAAATTTATGTGAAACAGAAAAGACAAACATTTTAGAACATTTAAGGAACACATGCAAACAAAAACATGAATGCACATGAGAAAATTTCCAATCCCAAATTCATCTCCCACTAAAATTTTTTTATCCCAAAAAGGGAAATTTCATAAAGAACAATTACAATCATTTTAATCCAAACTCAAACTGGGGCGCTAAAACAAAATGGAGGGGTTTCCGTCCCGGAAAGCACTCAAGGCCAAATAAGGTCAAAATTTCTGGGCACCAAAAAAAAAAAATATATATTTTTGTGACAAAGTGACAACAGGTAGTTGCCTGTTTGCCACTAAGGGGACCGCCCCTGGTAAGACTGCCCCCAAGGGCCTGGGCTTGGTGGGGGGACCCAAAAAAAATTATCTTCAGCAACACTAGGTTGCTAAAACACTGAAATATAGCTTTGGCTGTATCCCAGCCTTTAAAGGGTTTTGGTTTCCCCCGAAACAGCTGCAATGGGTGGGGGGCCCTGTTTTTCCCCCCGCGAAACCCCGGGTTTCCTCCAGGTTCCATGCCCGGATTTTGGGCCAGCCCCCCGGGAAATTGGCAAATAAAGGCATTTTTCCCCAAAAGGTGAAGGGGGGGTGGGTCTGCTCCCCTGGATTTGGGAGCAGAAAGGGGAGAAAGGGAAGGAAGGCGCTTCTTACCCCCCGGGCGGGAAGGAACCGGGAACCACGGTGCGGGTATTCGGTGGTTTTTTTGTGGGGCGGGACTTTAAAGGGCCCGGGACCCCCGATATTTTGGGGAGCTAGAGTATACTAGGGGCCCAAACGGCCAGGGTTTTGTTTGTTTATTGTTTGTCTTTACCCCTGACCTAAAATAAAGCTGGCTGGGGCCAGGTTAAACGAACCCTTTTGCCCGGGAGTGCCGTTTCGCTTACCAAAGGGGCGATCCAGGAGCCAAGTACCCCCAGGACGGTCCCGGAGGGCGTCCAAATGTGAGTGGACGGTTCCATATGGGGGAAAGGAAATGAAAAGGGGCAAAATTTGGGCACAAACGATTTTTCACAAAGGGGTTCCCAAAGGAAAAAAGGGGCATTTTGCATAGGACGCTGGATTTTCCCGCTCTGGGTGAGCTAAGGTTTCTCTGAAGAAAAGAAAAACCCCCGCAGCACCCTTTAAGGGCTGAAGAGACTGCCCCCAGTGGACCCCGGAAACCCTGTCTCGGGAAAACGGGGGATCCCCACCCCCAGAAAAAGAACGTTTTGCGCCAAAAAAAATTTATTTTAAAATATGGATGACATCTTTGATTTGGTGCGCCGCATGCCACCCAGCGGGCAGTGCCACAGCCCCTTGATCGACCAAAGCCAAATCACCCCTTCCCAAAGGGGAAAGTCAAAGCGGCCCCAAAAAAATCGCGGCAACGAGAACCGCCACTGCCCCAGCAGGAGGACCATGCTGGATGGGCCATAGAGCAAGATCGCCCAGGGTCCGGGACTAGCATTTTCAGAGGTTTTTGCTGCCACAGATGGTTTTGGGTGCGGTTGGGGTGATCTCCCCCTCTGGGTGGACATGGACCTGCCGCCAAAATGTCCCCCCCGAGGCCCCCAGACATCGCACCTGGGGATGAAGACTCTACCAAAACGGGGAAAAACCGTTCTAAAAGCATTTTGAAACCCCGCTGTGGGGCTGTCCCTTCATACGCTTAGGGTCTGTGAGAACCTGCATCCGGCTGGCTACTTGGGGAGAGACTTTCCCCCCTTTCAAGCCCCTTTGGGCAACCGCGAGGGTGGGCAGGCAAAAGGGAAATGACTGTTCCCCGGGAAGTGCCCCCCGTGGAGTATTCTTGCCCAGTCCTGAATGAGAGTGGATAAAATTTACCCCAGTGGGAAATTTTTGGGCTGGAAAAAATCTATGGACTCTAAATTTTTAGGACATTTGCACTATTTTGCCGGTTTTCAAAGTACTAAAGCGGAAAAAGGGGGGTGTTTAAGGGTGGCTCGTCCAACTCCCTGAGCAGGGGGGTTTTTTGGGGGGGTCCCCAGGGGTTAGCATTGGTACTGCCCAATGTGGGGAACCTGCTTCCAAAAAATGTTGTAACAATAGAGGAGAGGGAGCTCAGGGCGCCCCTGGAGGGTTAAAGGGTGTCCCGGGCTAAGTGTGCAGAGCTGCAGAGGTTTGAATTTGCTTTTAGCAAAATACCAGCCCCCCACTGTGACAACAAGCTTAAATGTTGTGCCCCCGGGGTGTGTGACAAAAAGGAACCTTGGGTTTTAACCCTAAAAGACTCAGGTTTTAGCTAAAAGGGGTTGCCCCAAGCAACAAGGTAACTCCTGCACCTTCCGCTATAAAAAAAGTATGAGTGGCGGGCCCTGAAGCTGTGTGAACTTCCATTTGGGGAATTTTTTTCCTGCCCGTGACCCCCGCGCACTGTGTGTACCGATTTTAGCCTGCAAGTTTCAGGTAATTTCATTTCCCGGACTATTTGCCACCAGTTTTTGTGTGACGAGTTGGGGAGGAAGTTCAAGTTTTTAGTCCCGGGGGGCCTGAAGGGAAAATGGAGAAACCTGGGGATGTTTGCTCTTTCCAAACGGTGTGAGGGGACTAATTTTTAAAGAGGGGGGTCCAGACCCCTAGTGAGATTATGCCGCATAATGAGACCTCAGATACCGTGTAAAGAAAATGGTTCTGAGATCTGTAGTAAATATGGATTTTCACTTTCCTCAATGGTTGCTGTTTTTTGCCAAATAGCTTTTTCTGCCAGGGGCAAAAAAGACGCAAATGATGGAAGGAGGGAGCTGCTGGACACCACAGAGGGGGGTGAAAGGGTTGAAACCCAATTTAAGGGGAGGGACGGGGTTTTAAAACCCCCCCGATGGTAAAGAGGTGTCTGGTTCTGAGGCAGCTGATACCCTTTTTTCCTTTTCAGGAGATTGGGGAAACATATTAACCTATCTCGGAGGTATTATGTCCTGTGGTTTTGGGGGGAGCCCGGGAGAGGGATGCCATTTGCAGCAGATTCCGCTGAACCTACAGAGGCAAAAAAAGGGGACTGAGTTGCCCCCAAAATGAACACGGGCCGTTTTGGGGTAAAAAGTGGGAGAACATAAAGGTAAAAGCCGGGTTTTTTATACTAATGTCCCCTGTATTAAAATTTTTCTGTTAGTGCCTCCCGCTCGTTTTTGTGAATTTGGGTGTGGAGGGAAGATATAGAAGTATCCCAGGCAGAAGCTGAGAGTTTTTCCCTTAGAGACGGGTATATGGGATGGGAGGAAACAACTCCACCCATTGACACAGAGTGTTTTGCTGCAGAAACGCCATGAGAAGTGTGCACAGGGGGAAAATACCCGTCACTGGTGAGGGGCCAAATTTAAAGGGCATAATGGCAAAACAAAGTGTCTATAGAGGTTTTCCAATGTGAACCCGAAATCATTAGCATGCCTGCGAAATTTTGGGGAGGTTTGTATTGCAGAATATGCATTGTTTTTGTCCCCGTAGCGCAATATAAGCCGCCCAAGTGGTCCCCCAAAATCCCAAAAACCTGTGGCAGGGGTTTAAAAGTCCATGTGACGCCAGCGACCCCCGTACTCCTGAAAAAGGGGAATGCAGGGGAAAGGGGGCCAACAGAAAGGGGAAAGGTGGTCTTTCAGCCGCTATGATCAAGTGTGGGGGAAAAAAAAAGGGGGTTCAAAAATTTTAAAAACCCCCAAAGAAGATTTTTTTTCCTGCAGGGGTCCCCCAAAAAAAAAAGGGGTTGTGCAAAAACCCTGGGGAAAGACCAGCAAATTTTTTTGGGGGGGCCGGGTTGACCCCAAACTTCCCATTCCCCGGGAAGTAAAACAAAGTGAGAAAGGTCAAAGAGAAGACCCAAATTGTATAAAAAAAGGGGCGGAGCCTTTAGGCCCCGAAGAAAATTTGAGCTTTAATTTGCCCCAAAAAGGAGAGGGCCCCTTTAAACCCCCCTTTTAAAAATTTGGGGCCCATTTTTGCCCCCCAAAAAAGGGGAGCATGTTTTCTTTGTTCCCCCTACCTTTGCCACCCCTTCCCCTTTCCCCTTTTTAACCCCCCTTCTGGGACCCCCCCCCCCGGTTGTCGGCCCCAGGGGCCCTGGCCCTTATGTGGCCCCAGAAATAAAGAATTTTCCCCCATGGCCACCAAACCCAAAAATTTTCTTAATGGGGGAAAGCAAAAAACCGCAAGGGGGAAAACTTAATGGGGCCGCCCAAACCCCCAAACCCTGTTCGCCCACCCCCTTTAAAAACCCCCCTCCTTTTTGGGGTGCATGGGGGGAAAAAAAAAGAGGGGGAATCTTACCCAAACCCGGCCCCGATTTTGGTCTTAAAAATCCCCTCCCCCCCCCAATTCAAAAGTAAATTGGGCCCCCCGGGCCCCTAATCCCCTTTTTACCCCAACCCCCCTTTTTTGAAATACGGGCCCTTTAAACAAAGGGGAGGGAAAAATTAAAAAAATACCCCCAACCCCCCAGTTTCCCCTTTCCCAAAACCAAGCCCCCCCCCGGTTTTAAACGGCCAAACCCCAAACCCCTTTTGGGGGGCCATTATTAAAACTCACCCTGTAAAGAGGTGGAGATTATCGGAAGGGGTCTCCTAGATGTAGGGATTGTGTGCAATAACCCTGCGATCATTGACCAGCAGGTTATGGGTGGCACAGAGGTAAATGGTGCCACAGTCGGTCCTATTGCAGTGGAGAGTATCATCGCTGAGATGGTCACTGAGATAGACCAGATGTCGGCTAGTAGCCAAGAGGCGGAGCTTCATGGTCCAGAGAAATTTGAGCCTGTATCTGACCCTAAGAGACAGGAGATGGTCAGTGAGGACCGGAGGCCTGGTGTGGAAGAGAAGTTGGGGACCCATTATAATCCTGCAGACAAAGAGGTAGCATGTTTTGGCTCAGGTGCGCCCCTAGGGGCCATGATGAATAGCGACCCTGACAGGTGTGCTGTCATTACAGTTTCTGGTGACACTAGGGCGGTTGCTGAGACCAACCAGGGGCCCCTGGCTTATGCTAGGCCCAAGATAGGGAAAACTCTGCCCAGTGGGCACCATGCCAACATAGTCTGTGTGAGTAAGCAGCCTGCAAGGGCTGATAATACTGGTAATGGGGTTGTCAATACTAACCCTGGGAACGTCCGCATGCGGGCTGTGGGTAATGACATCCTTGTTGCAGAGCATGCATGGGTGGTGCCTTGTAGGGTGAATGCATGGGGTGAGCCCACAGCTAGGTATGTGACTAATATAATCTCTGCCCCTGAGGTTCTAGGGAAGACGTTGCCCCAAAATAGGAGCTTTGACCCCGGAGGGAGCCTGGGTCATGTGAGAAAGCCCTACGGGCTGTATCAGAGGGGAGGGATGTGTGACAAAGTGACAACAGGTAGTTGCCTGTCTTTGCCACTAAGCGAGCCGTCCTGGTAGAGACGTGCCACCAAGAGCCTGGGCTTGGTGGGGGAGCCAATTATTATCTGTCAGCAACACTAGGTTGCTGACAGCTGTATATAGCATGGCTGATATCCAGCCATTATGGGTTGGCTTCCCCGGAACAGCTGCAGATGGGTGGGTGGCTGTTCCCGCGTCCCAGGTCTCCAGGTTCCATGTCGGATTTTGGGCCAGACCCGGGATGGCTATAAAGGGCCTGTTTCTCCAAGTGATTGGGGGGTGTGGTCTGCTACCTGGAGTTGGAGCAGCAAGGGAGCAAGGAAGGAAGGCTCTTCTTACCCCCCAGGCTGGAGGAAGCCTGAACCAGCGGTGACTGGTGATTCGGTGGTTGTTTGTGGGGCTGGACATTAGGTCCGGACCACGATAGTTAGGGTAGCTATGAGTACAGCTAGTGGCCAGACGGACTAGGGTTTTTTGTTTTTATTGTTTCTTTATCCTGAGCCTCAATAAAGCTGGCTGAGGTCAGGGTTAAACGGAAGCCTTGTGTCCGAGTGCCGATTCGCTTACCAAAGCGGCGATCCAGGAGCCAAGTACCCCCAGGACGGTCCCGGAGGGCGTCCAAATGTGAGTGGACTGTTACAATATATATATATTTTTGTCTCAGTGTAATTAATACAGATAAAGCAAGTATACTGGTCAGAAATAGCTGCTGAGAAACGTAAATCACTTTTTATTTTGAGGACAGGTGTTGTTTTGGGTCATATTCTTTATACCTGATAGGAAACATTTAGTATGGCAATACTGGTTTATTTGCTTTACACTACATCTGTTATGCATTTTAGACACTTTTGTGCCAACAAAAGGAGCATGGCCTTGCTAACTGCGCCGTGATTTCATGGAAAGTGGATGTGGCTTAACATGCGATGTCATGTAACAAAAATATGCGTCAAAATTTTGCTTCAATTGATGGCACAAACCAAGCCAACTAATAAAATGGTGAAAACTTAGACTAGAAAGTTTATACACTTGATAAATCTGGCTCATTTTATACAGTCTGAGTACTACTTACAATAAATCTGCCCCAATGCACTTGGAATGGGTTCATCCTCAGCAAAGAGCAGTACAGAACATGTGGTACCACACTGTACTGGAGAGAGGCGCTACTAGCCTGACAATCACTGTATGTACCTCACTTATATAGATGATGACAAGCAAAATATTTCACTGGATCTTCTAAGCCATCGGAGATGCCACAGATTGGAAGTTTCTATGACATTGTATGTAGAGTGTGGTTTTAAGTTAGTGTCCATAGAAAAACCATTATATGTTGAAAATATTGTGTCCTGAGGCCGATGTAACTTGAGGGATCACTCTATTACGTTTTTTTTTTACTTATATAGGTATTATATTGATTATGTTTGCAGTTGGGGTAGGTTGTGCACAAACTTCTATGTGGTAATGACCGCGCTGCTTGGCTGTAATATTGTCTTGCTCAGGAGAATGGTGCCTTTTGGAATTATAGTTTAGATTTAATTTATCTCCTTGTACCACTTCTGACACCGTTTAGAGTACATTCACATTAACTGATGCATTAAAATTTCTGTTGGATAATACTATTTTCACTTGAAACTGATCTATCAGAGTACTGAAGGAAGGCTATGTCTCCACTGCACAGGAAAACAATCATATTTTTGGCGCTTTTCATTTTTTAAAAGCGCCGAAGATACGATCGTTAGTGCGGCCCCATAGACGGCAATAGAAAAGACGAGCTTCAGTCTACACAGCTCGTCTTTTCTCTGCCCGTCTTTTTCGGCAGCAGCGTATTATACATGTTGTATAATACACCGGCGCTTCTCGTTTTCTTGCCGTCTTCCCATACAATACTATTGTATGGGCGACGTCAGGAAAACGAGAAGCGACTGCGGTTTTTGCACAAAGCGTGACAAAAGCCGCGGTCCTGCATCAGAGAAAAAAACGGATGCTTTCCGGCCGTTTTTTGTCCGATGCAGTGTAGACATAGCCGAAAAGAGAAGACCAGGGCAAAGAAGAATCCAACAGAATTTAAATGTAGCAGTGTATGAATAGGTTGTAAAACTTGCTTCTACATGATACGTGCAATGTTTTTTCTCACTATAAACTTAAATTTAGCTACCTATAAGACCCGTTCACAGTTAATATAAATGATTTGGACATCTGATATTTTTAGACTGTTTACATTTACTTTGTCACATTCATCAATAGATATACAAGATACATTTCTTTTTTCCTATTTTGTTTCTATTTTGTGGAACATTTTCATCAATATTTTCTCTTTTGGAGTCACTCCATAAGGGAATAACCTTGTAGTTTTGAACCCCTATGGAAAATAACCAGCTGCAGACTCTTGGAAAACAGTTTTCTTGTTTTGTACAATCCTGCTGAATAAAGAGAAACTGTTGCAAAGCTCCGGCACCAATGTAAAATACGGTTCTAATACATTAGGTTGCTAATGGACCATTCACTAGAAAGACACTGCTCTCAGTCCCTTTTAAAATACACAATTTTGAGTTTCATAGAAACAATCAAATGTCAGCTTCTTTTAGCAGTTAAAAGTTGACAAATAAATAGAAGCGATGCTGCCTTATATGACTGATGAGATACAAAATACCACAAATAATAAAATGTTACAGAGCCTGTTTGCTGGTAGTCTATTCCATCAGTTCTTCTATTTCTTAGCATGTCAAAGTTGGATAAATGTAGATAATTAAGTTACAATTTTTTCAGAGGCGACATGGGAGCTCTAGTCTAGTGACATCTGGCAACATTTGTGTTTTGGGGAATAGATAGACTTCATGTTGGGTGATACGTATTGTACCAGTAGAAGTGTCTTTTTGTCCATTGAAAACTGTTTAATAAATCTGTCTATAGGGCTATTGTAAAATGCTGCGATTCACACTGAAGCTATATTGTGACAGCAGAGACTGTGGACAATTGTCTTATAACACACAAATGCATACATTTCACAAAACACGTGTAGCACAACTGCTACTCTAATATATTTATGCTTTGAGGCGGAGAGAGTCTGGTTTCTTCTGAGTCTGTGATCCACGTTGGCTCTGGTAGAAGTGTAGAATAAGCGGTAAATTTTTTGTTGTAGGCAAGGATTCACAATGCGACAGTGTTTTTGTTCACAGGAATCTCTTGGACTTTGTAGTAGGTTCTGCTCCAGACACCAGTCCCTCCTCCTCTAGCATCTACACCTGACAAAGGTGCGAACCGAAACGTTGTGTATGGCTATTATACTTCTATATATCGGTCGCCACAGAGGTCATCCATAGCAGAGATTACCGGGTTTTTCGGACTATAAGACGCACCGAACTATAAGACACACCCAGGATTTAGAGGGGGAGAATAGAAAAATAATTTGAAGCAAAAAAGTGTGGGCTGAAGTGTAGCTTTTATTGGTACCATTTTGGGGTACAGGTGACTTTTTGATCAATTTTTATTTCAATCTTTTGGGGATAAATGAGGTTATAGTTTAATATATTGGACTTTTGCATACGTGGTGATACCAATTATGTGTAGCTTTTTATTTTTGTATTTGTAAAATAGCAAAAGGGGGGTGATTTGAACTTTTTAGATTTATTTTTTTTAACTTTTTGTTACTTTAATACTTAGGGCCCGTAGGGTACATGACCACTAGGGGGCACACTTCCTTGTCCTATATACAGAAGTACTACTGCACATAGGACTTTCATTCATCATTCATAGGCAGGGTGTAATAGGTGCACATACGTGAAAGCTGTGGAAGCCTGTATGAGGCTTCCTGCTGCCATGGCAACCGACCTTCCCCTTGATTCAGCTAGACGCCGCAGACGTGAGCGCAGGGATGGAGCGGGAAGCCGGCGGAGTTTAATCCCGCAGTATCGCTCCTCTCCTGCCGTCTTGAGATCATTCAGTGCGGCAGCTCAGTGCGGCCGCGTCCAATACAGCCAGCGGACGCACTCGGTATGTTCGGACCCAAGTTTGGGAAAAAAAGTGCGTCTTATAGTCTGAAAAATACGGTAACTACAAAATCCAAACGATTCCTGTGTTCAAAAACATCAAAATCAAACAATCAAAGGTTTACCACTCATTCTACACTTCTTCCGGAGCCATTATTGGAATTCTCTTTTCAACAACGTGGATCACAGACTCAGAAGAAACCAGACTCTCTCCACCCAAAGCATATAGCCGTTAATACCAAGATAAGGCAGAATATCAGACGGCCCCGTCCTATGTGGAATTTCCTATAATATGAACTTTAATTTTTTCCCGTTCCCTTATCCTTCACCTACGTTGTTTGTACATGGAGCCTATGTAATTAATAAAGCTCCTTTTTTTTTTTACTTCAACCTTTCAATTTTGTGTGCTGTGGATCCTCTACTATACAATTGATGGGATTCCTCTGAAGGGGTCCATATCCACAGATCACCTATACTCCTACTTATGAGGTGTGCACACTCAACCCCTCAATTTACCTAATTTATTTATGATACATAAACAGGATAGTGCTGGAATGTAAAGATGATCAGTTAACAGGTAAAAGTTATATACAGTCAAGTAAAAAGGGTAATGCATTTAAATAATACCATGCCCAGATCTAGTATTTCCTTATAAAGCCACATACAAAATATTTGCAGCTGCTTTATTTTGAAAATGAATAACTTTGTGGAGTTCATGAGGAACATTCTCCACCAAACAACTAATGGTACATATCCCATAATGCATAATGTATGTGTCACTGTATTTTCGTTTCTCTAGTGAAAATGAGGAGGAGGAGACAAACATGCAAAAAATACACTACAATACAAAATATTTATTTAAAGAACCAGCTGTAGGGAAGAAAGTTAGGTCTCTAATGTCACTTATTGCAAGGTAGGATATGACTGAAAGATGCTATTTCCGATAGGTGGCGCTAGAGACCTTGTTCACTTTCTTTGTCTATTTGCTTATTTGGTTTTCCCAGGGTGCAGTGCATGGTCTTTAAATCTCTATATAGCTTTCTGATGCTCTTTTTGAGCTGAAACTTTACCTCCCTACAGATATGTTGAAGGGCTCCTGCCCAGCCATCCAGAACCCTGCTTGGCAGT
Source organism: Phyllomedusa bahiana (assembly GCA_025379985.1). Lineage (NCBI taxonomy): Eukaryota > Metazoa > Chordata > Amphibia > Anura > Hylidae > Phyllomedusa > Phyllomedusa bahiana. Next base: position 71,988 of record JAODAL010013709.1, on the reverse strand, counting down.
GACAAAGGGAAAGCACCCTGAAACGTCTATGGATGGGATATTCTCCTTTATGAGGAAGTTACTTGGATTATGTTTTAAGGCTCTTTAATGGGTCAGATGTAACTGAAAGGGACATTACTTCTAATAGGTGGCATATATATATATATATATATATATATATATATATATATATATATATATAATCAATTAGAACTAAAATTATAGTTAATGACAATCTACAAAGATAATCTTTATTATAATGAAATACAAGAAAAACAATATGGCAAAAGTTCATAGATAATAAATAATTACACCAAATATTTGCCAATCCCAAAGTTATAAAAATATTTTGCACATAATAAACAACTAAAACATAAGGAAAATATCCAAATACCTTTGATCCAGCCTTTTTAGAGAAAATGACAGTGCAGTAAAGTAAGACACTGAAGCACACTTAAGAAAAAAACACTATTGGTAAGATTGCAAAGTAAACATCAGTGTACATGGCAGCTTTTCGTTTACCCCAACACGCGTTTCACGTACTTTTCTTTACAGTGAAGTGATAAATACATGGCTCCAGTGACCAAGCTCTCTTCCTTATAGCTTGTTTGCATATTTGAATCTATCAAAGAACATTGCATGGCCTATAAGTTTTCCTACAGTTTTATGGTACTCTGCTTAAGGAGAATCATTAACCCTCTAGAGTTTTGAACAGCAAATCACATTTACTTCTCCTCTCACCTTGGATCCAGTGTTGCACTGTTCTCACTCTGTATAGTACACGTAATCGCCGCGAATAATTGACATGTCACTTATCTTCCAGCACGTACAATACGATCGTATTGTACGCGCAGGGGGACGAGGCGTTCCCTATGAGAGCTATGGATTACCGTAATTGCGGGGCGCATTTCGCTGCGTATTAAGCGCATACGCAGCAAAATACATGGCGAAATGTGCCCCAAACTAAGCCGTGTGAACATACCCTTTAAGGGTTGTCTCACTTCAAGGATTGCTTTTTATGTTAAAGATCTTGCAAAAACAATTCACTTTACAATATGTGCCTATTAACAGTGTTCTACCTATTCTGAGATATCCCCTCATGTATGGGCTGCATCAGCTTCTCAGGTTGCTATAGCTAGAGACCTGTTTCATCTCTCCTGATAGGCTGCCAGCACTGGTTGCTATAGCTACAGACCTCACTTCTACTGCAGCCTAGTGGAAGCCAGTAAACACCCCCCTGCATTCAAAATGAAACCAAGAAAACAGGACTGAGGTAAGATGAATCAATGTAGTGAGACAACCCCTTTAACCCCTTCCCGACATTGGACGTATGCATACATCCTAGCGGGAAGTGCGTTCCCGCAAATGGACTTATTCATAAGTCCTGGCGATTGTAGGGGCTTACAGGCAAGCCGCATACGATCGCGACTTGGAACCAGCGGTAAATTACAGCTGGCCTCATGCTGCATCACCCACGGCCGGAGTGAGCTCTGGACGCGGGTGTTTAACGTTTCATTATCGCAACCTGTCATGGTCGCGATAATGAAGCTGTAGGCAGGAGGAGTTCTGCCTACGACCAAAGCAGTAACGGCGCTCTGCTACTGATCTTCTTATCCGACTCCCTGGATGTCTTCTGAAAGCATCCGGGTAGTCTGGTGACGTCACCATACCAACAATGCATTGACAATTGCTGTTACAAATCCCCACTGGGAAAAAGTGAAAAAATGTGAAAAAGTAAAACGCAAACACAAAAAATAAAATAAAAACACGTACACTGCCCTTTTACCCTTACAAACGCCATTCGCACCAAAAAAGATCAAAAATAAATAAAGTACCCATATTTGGTATCGCCGCATGCGTAACGACCCACCCTATAAATCTTTCACGTTAATTAACCCGTACGGTGAACGCTGTAAAAAAAAAAAAAAAACAGCCACAGAATTGTGATTTCTGTTCATCCCGCAGCACATAAAACGGAATAAAAAGCAATCACAAACTCATATAAACGCCGAAGTTGTACCAATTGAAACGTCAGTTCATCCCGCAAAATAACGTCCTTACACATCTCTGTATACGGAAAAATAAAAAAGTTATGGCTCTCAGAAGATAGCGATGCATAAATTTTGTTTTACACAATAAAACACTTTTATTTTAAAGTGCTACAAAATAAAAAACTATATAAATTGGGTATCACCATAATCGTATCGACCTAGAGAGTAAAGCTAACTGGTCAAGGATACTGCACGGTGAGCGCAGTTAAAAATAAAAAACACTACTAGGATTGTAGTATTTTCTTCACCCTGCCTTCCAAAAAATGGATTTAATAGTGATCAAAAAGTCTTGTCCCCCAAAAAATGATACCAATAAAAACGTCAACTCATCCCGCAAAAAACAAGCCCTTAATCAGCTCTGTATACAGAAAAATGAAAAAGTTATGGCTGTCCGAACAGGACAACATAAAAACGCATTTTTTTATAGACCTATTTCTATTGTGCAAAAGTAATAAAACATAAAAAAACTATATAAAATGTATTTCATTGCAATTGTACCGACCCCCATAGTAAAGTTATCACATTATTTGCACTGCACAGCGAACGCTGTAAAATTGAAGCCAAAAAAACAATGGCTGAACTGCGTTGCCCCCCCACCACCCCCTCCATTTTCATGGCCCAATGCTAAAAAAAACCAAGGAACATCTGTGTGCCCAAAATGTAGAGTATACCCCTAGATGAGATCCCTGAGGGGTGTTGAATCCAAAATGGGATGACTTCTGGAAGGTTTCACCTGTTCTGGTACTTTGGGGGCTTTGCAAATGCGACATGACCACACCAAAATCTGCATTCCAAAAGCCAAATAACACTCCCTCCCTTATATGTCCTGACATGCTCCCAAACAGCAGTTTACACCCACATGTAGGGTATTACCGAACTTGGAAGAAATTGTGTAACAAAATTTTTGGTGCTTTTTACCAGGATTCCTTGTAAAAATTAAACATTTTCAGCTAAAATTGCAGATTGTTGGGAAAAAATAAATTTTCATTTTCACAGCCTAAAGCTAAAAAAATGTGTGGGGTCAATATACTCAGTGCACCCCTGGATATATTTCTTAAGGGGTCTAGTTTGAAATATGGGGTCTTTTTACGGGTGCTTATTACGTTTTAGCACCTTAATGGCGCCTAAATAAAATCGTAATGAAAATGAGACCCCAGAGTCTGGTAGGGGGTCCTTCCATTCTGGGGCTTGTGGTTGAACCAAACAGCACACTAGGGCCACATATGGGATATCTCTGAAAACAGCAGAATTGGGGGAATAAGTATTAAGTTGCATTTCACTGATCACATCTACCGTCTTCTTGTGAATAATGGATAAAAATTTAAAATCTGCAAAAAAAAGTGAAATTTTGAAATTTCATCTCCACTTTGCTTTACTTCCTGTGAAATACCTAATGGGTTAATAAACTTCCTAAATGCTGTTTTGAATACTTTAAGGGGTGTAGTTTCTTAGATGAAGTCCTTTATGGGGGTACCTTTCATACAGGCCAATCAAAGTCACGTTACAACTGGACTGGTCCCTAAAAAAAAATGTACATTGCACATTTTCTTGAAAATCTGAAAATTAGTACTAAATTTCTAAGCCTTCTAATGTCGTAAAAAAAAAACATTTAAAAAATTCTGCCAACTTACAGTAGACATAGGGTAGATGCTAGTTATAAACTATTTTGAGTGGAATACCTGTCTTACATGCAGAAATTTTTGAAGTTTGAAATTGGTAAATTTTTCAAATTTTTCACGATACTTTGATATTTTTCAGAAATAAACAAAGAGTTTTTGGACCAAAATTTCTTACTATCTTAAAGCACAATGTTTCATGAAAAATAAACTGGCTCCGGCGTAAGGGGTTAAACCAAATGGGATGGGACCGTTGCAGCTGTCACGTGCCTTTGGCTGATGTTAAAGTTCGCAAGTAAATGCTCTGATGGTGGTGTTGGCCAATGGCAAGGGACTCCTGCAGCCAATCAGCAGCTGTAGCAGTCACATCCCGATTGAGCAGCAGAGAGGACTGGAGACCTGTCCAGAAGATATGTCCAGACAGAGCTCTCTTCACCCAGGGCTACTACAAACAGCAAGGGAAGGAAACCCTCCCAGGGGTCACTCATGTTTAGGAAAGGGCATAGACATAAACGCTAGAATGGCTCTATTTTCAATTTAGATACATGTATCATCTGTTTTCAGCACCATATTTATAGTACTCACATGTCTGAGTCATAACCCTGTTAACATAATCCTAGAATCTGTGTTGATAATCCAGATAAAAGGGATACTTACCCACTGAACTTGGTTTTGTTATAAGGAAGATATCAGTTTCTAGTGTTAATACATGCAAATAGAGTAAATGTCTTACATATGCTTCAATGAGCAGTAATAGAAAATTATGCAAGAATAATGTTTCTTTGTTTATTTAGCAAGTGTGTTCATTTGCAAGTGGTGTTTATTTCCAAATTAGGGCAATTAAAGACATCCTTGTGGAGAAGCGATCTCCCCACATTATCCATATGATATGAACAATTATCTGGTTTGTCTCGAAGCATGAGGATTAAGACTTATTTCATCCATAAAAAACACAAACTGCACTTTTCCAGTTTCAAATAATGCTGCATTTATAGGAAGCCCTACAAGCCTTAACAATACCCTGCAGAATGTGTCTTGGTGGATGAAGTGGCATGTGTTCTATTACTTGTTCTTCATGTTTTTTAAGTCACTATTTGCTGACTAGTTCCCCTGTGGTTCAATATCACTTGTTCCTAAGAATGACTATAGTCTGTTGTATTGGTGCAGCATCTGCCTTGTCTTTACTCATTATGAGCGCTTTGGGCAGCCGATAGAATGTTAAAATACAACCAACAGATGTACATGGAGAGCTACAGTAAATTCATAATAAGAGGATAAAAGAAAGTTGCTGTGTTCCGTAAACCTGGATGGATCATGCCTGCAAGTGCTAAAACACAAAGCCAGCAAAGACTCTACCATTTTATTAGGAACTTCCTAGTTCTATCTCGTATTAATGATTGATGGGTTCATAGAATAAAGTAAGAATAAAGGATTAATATCTTAGCAGGTAAAATATTTCTTTTCATCATGTTTTCTTCAACGTGATCTTAAAAATTTCTGGCACGCTGCACCGGTTTGTCTAATTATCCATATATTTTTAGTACATGAAAAGCTTTTAAAAGGCAAGTTCACAGTTACTCGCAATACTTAGCTTTTATGATATGATAGCCTGTTTAAGATCAGTGACTTTAGGCAAGGCTACGAAGCACTGTGAAAGAAAAAAGCAAAATGTATAAAAGACTTTCAGCATCCTGAATGTGTACAAAATGTGTAGAGCGCTAAGAAAGAGTTACCATTTAAACAGCCTGCTTCCTCTCTATTGTTGGTCCCCCTTCACCTTAGCAAAACCATGGCAAGTAAAAAAATATGAAGCTTTCTCGGGACTCGCATTTTAGTGTTTTAACGGACTGCTGCTCTTAATAAGCAAGGTATGAAAAAACACTAAGAGCTGGAGCCACCATGTTCCAATGCTCCAGCCCTGAAGCAGCTTTGTTATATCTTGAAGATGAAGACTTCACCAATGAAAACTTCTGATAAGTCATTATGTCATCTTAAACAATTGATTTGCAGTCTAATGACTTATGTCAATCACTTGTGTTATGATCAGTTACAAGATTTCTTAACCAAAATAATTGAAAAACTTTGGACGTTTCTTCAAGTGGATTGGCCATAAAGTGCTGTGATTATGTTGTAATGCAGACTCTTAAAATGAAAGACAGATAAAAAGAAACCTGCACTCAAGAAAGTTATTATAGCCTGAGGAATCGGCTACAAGCAGCAGACATATCTCCACTGAACAACTGTAAATCACACCTGCAATAAGGCCTAAATCAGAAGTAAGAAGACTCGCTTGGGACAACACACCAGGTGACGTGGACACTTGTTGTTTAATGAGCCTATATTTAATTCCAGCTCACATATCTCTTGGAAATGTAGCAAAGGTAAGTGCATGGTATTTAGACATCTGAAGTATGGAAGGGTGAGAGATGATGGTGTTTGTCGGTAGCACTGTAGGCAATTTAGCTAAAATAAACGACATTTAACAGTCACCGTTTCATGCCATAATTTAGTGATCAAGAAGATTTAAAAATTAAAGGCCACATGTATGAAACGTTACATACATGTAGCCCTAAGTCTACAATTTCTAGATCAGCAGCAGTTTTGCTGTTTTTACATTGTTATGTAGTTTCTATATTAGACATCTAACTGGGCATATCAGTAGCTAGTTGCCCCTAGTGGGCTTTACATATAGCAGCTATCTGCTGCCTTGTTGTGGGCTTTTTCTTTGATTTGTTGATCCCATGATGAACCCGCTTTACCAATTAGTCTAGGGAAACACGTTGGGTGAAACTATAGTCTTTGGGGGTATTTTTGAGATATTTATGAAGATCTTTACCCCATTTGATTAGTCACTGCACTAGGGTATTGGTAGTTTTTTTTTTATAGGGACTAGGTATCCAGCTTGGGGCCGTCCTTTTCAGGGCGATGACCCCATTTCTCCACAGGGGTAGATTAGGTTCTTAATATGATTCCCTTTGTTATCATACTTTTGTCAAACAGGGTCAATCAATTTGGATTCATCTATCAATATCTGTGTGGACTCTGGACTCCTGTGGAGAGTTGAAGACCAAGTGAGGTAGAGTGAGTATATACATGATTTTTTATACATATACTCATCTATATATGCACTACCTGCAATGCATTTGTACCCTGTGCAGTTTTCATACTGATTTGTTTGGCATAGGATGAATCTAATTTTTTAAATACTTGTTAATTAAAAGTTAAGTTTTAGTATCTTGTTTCAGGGTTTCTCTCTTTCTGGTAGTGATAAGACTGTAAAAACTCTGGCTTATTTATTATTATAATTCTGTGATCTTTACTGTAATCAACATCAGGGGCTGCTCAAAGAGGCAACAAGTTCAAGCAGGTTACCCTGTTACTGGTGATACCTGCAGCTCTGATCTATTATGGGGTTGTCTTGCAAGCAAAGGGTTTGTAAACATTATTAATGGAGTTGTTAACGCTGGCTAATGAATAATTGGTTAACTGCTACACTGGTGCCAATACAAACCCCAACACAAAAACTTTTAACTGCAAACTTCTAGGGGAGATATAAAGAATACACTGAACAAAGAGGGTACAAAGGCCGTTTAGTGATATGAGTTCTTGAGGCTGCTCTTATAAACCATGTTAGTATAGTGTAGCACAAATTCATGGGAAAATATTTCATCCGTCAATATAAAAATCTATAAATTGAAAAGACTTATTTATAAATCATTACATACTGTCACAAAATGATAAATTACCTTGAACCGTCCGGCTTGACGAGCCCAATTACATGATTCTAATCAAAGTAACATTTTCTATTGAATGGATTATACAAAGCAGATGGGGAAATTAACTTGGAAGTAATATATAACTATCTTTAAATAACATTTCTTATGTGACAAGGTAACAAACGCTACAGAACTTCTTTTTTTAACTCCTACTGGTTGCTTAGCAACTCTTGATGAAAAGTGCTTATTAACCACTGGGATGCTAGAACAAATTCAGAAATGCAGGTTAGAAGAGTCCTTTTATATACTCCTAGAAACTCCATATGTCACAAGTCTTTCCTTACTCTAGAGGTGTTTCCTCAGTGATAGGTACAAGGCTTATGATTGACTCGTGCTCTGAATTAATTAGATTGGAAGTGTGAGAACAACCTGGGGCTCAAGTTAATAAAGCATAAGGCTTTTTTAGTACTATCTTGTTTAATATATCAAATCGTTCTCTTTGAATGTAAATTTGAGAAGAGTACGAGTTCTAAACTTCTATGTGAAGTAACAATGTTTTTATTTTGTTGTAAGAAAGTCCCAATACCAAAGAATAGAGAAAAAAAAACCCTCGCCATTGTATTGGTATTAAGCCTGGAATAGTAACATATTCATAAAGCTTACATACAAAACCATCTTGCTTTTCAGATTCTTTTCTCTACACTTCATTCCTCCCCCATACTACCATTTACAGTGTTATATAACATCACAAACTTGTTTAAGAGATGCCATGCTGACTACACCACAGGCAAGAGAGTGGCACAAATTCTGTTCTCTGTAATTATCTAATTGACCTATTCTGGTCAAAGTGCCACATTGTCATATTGTGCCACTTCCAAATGCCACGGTAACATTTAGAGGGGTATTGCTCATCTAAGACTTTTAAGGCACATCAATTGTAAATACCCCAAATGGTTAAGAGGTCTTGGGTTTGCACTTCAGGGACTCCATAAGATCAGAATGGGGGTCCCCTGCTCATTATGAGGTTCCTATTATCTCTGCAGTTTTTTGAGGTTATATAAAAATGCTATTTTAACAACAACAGTGAAAGGGGCAACACACATGTGTGGCCACCTCTCTCATCTCCTCGTCTCTGGAGTCTCAAACCTGTAAGACATTCCTATGCTACATCTTGTAGATATGCCATGACTGTAGCAGAAGTCAATACCCCTTTGAGAAAAAAATCCAGAAAAAACTGCTGATCATGCTCTAGGAATCATACAGAATCGGTTTTGTCTGGATTGCTCATGAAAGTTACTTAAAGAGCAGATACAGCCCTATAGTGCCAGCCATACAGTGCCCAGTTGTAACGGCAGGAGTAGTGGATCCTCCGGACCAACGCAAGCAGTGGTAACGGCCGCACCAAGGAGCGGAGTCTAAGTAGGTCCCGGTTTCCACCAGAGCCCGCCGCAAGGCAGGATGGGCCTGCTGCAGCGGGAGTCCTACCAGGTCGCTACCCCTAGCGTGACTTGCTTGCGGTGGCAGCCAAGGTGCAGTAAGGTACCGAATCATAACACCAATCTCGTAGTTGGGGACAGGCAGATAGGTCAGCGCAGGCGGCGAGGGTTCGTGGTCAAGAAATGTGGCAAAGGGTCAGTAACGCAGACGTGACTGGAATGCACTCTAGAAACGCTTTCACTATGGCACAAGGCACAATAGATCCGGCAAAGAAGTACCGTTGGTGACACAGTATATATAGGGTCCGCGGCCAGCAATTAACCAATTACCGGCGCGCTGCCCCTTTAACTATAAGAGAGCCGGCACATGCGCGCCCTAAGGGGTGGAGGCGTGCGCACCGGCCGGCAAAGAGACGCGATGACACAGGGGCATGGACAGGCAAATAGTTGCTCCCGGAGGAAAGAGTGCGCCCGGGGTCCGTCATGCGGACCGCGGCGCCACTCGTCCCCAGAGCAAGGGGGACAAAAGGAGTACGAGTGCAACTGCAGCCCGACCCACGGGCTGCGGGACCACTCGTAACATCAGTGTAACAGTCCTATCAAGTGGAATGTGGCTGAGGGTTGCACAGAAGAGCACTGTGGACTGCATGGTCTAATGCATTAAAGGTAGAGAATGCTATGAGCAACCAGCAATAGAAAGACTGTATCTCCACAGCTCAGATTCAATAATTTTTTTACTTTATTTAATCCATATTAAAAAAAGTCAGTATAAGCATGTTGAGATGCAAACGTCAGGACTAAGGTCACCACCAAAACCTGTCAATGTTTTCACCTCAACAAGCTTATATCAATATTTTTTAATATGGATTAAATAAAGCAAAACATTTTACTGAACCTGAGCCGTAGAAATACGGAGTCTTTCCAATGCTGAATTTCAAGTTTAACCGCTAATAGCGCCGGGGGGATTTCTGCAATCTCAATGCGGCTGGAAGGTCTCTAAACCCTATGGAAGTGGAGCAAGTGACTGAATGTGAATATTTACACTATGAGTATGGTATGATAAGACTTGGACCTGAAAATAGCAGGGTGCATTCAAGAAATTAAGATGTGCTGTCTGGAGCTCCCTGCGCCTATGTGTTTTGGAGTATACAGTGACTACAGCCTTGGAGAATGGGATTCATTACCAATGAGAAACCGTGACACATGGATCTAAAAAAAATGCTTGAGTAGACTGGGTATGAAAAAATGGTCCAAATTGGAAAAACACAGCAGTAGAACTCTTCATACAAGCATTAATGGGTTCGTTAGGTTACATTTCACAGGAAAAACACTACAGTCTATCACTGCTCTCCATGATGGCAAAATATTGGACAGGTCACTAAACTATAACATTCTAAAAAACACTTATAAATTATTTAGATCCATAACTGTTTTAATGGCTTGCAGGACTGCTGGAAAACAGGCATAAACATTGTCATTGGGAAACTGAAGTAGCAGGACGGTAATCCCTGGGCCTTCAACTCCATGCAGTAGTCAGTAAAAGAGGACTTAAAATAAAACAAGTGGAACTTGCGGCCATAAAATGCACTTTGTCTTTTTTTATTACTTCCAGTTACACCCACAAGGCACGGAAGCATGTCTTCTGCAGAGGATGTTCAAGACAATGCAATGTAGTATATATGTTACAGGCAACATATGAAATCCAGGCATTCTATAGAATGCCTAGGCAATGTATGAAATGTCTGAAATATCTTCATTGTTACATATTTTGCCTACAAGGGGGAAAAAAAATCTCTCCTTGTGAAGAGCCACCAATAAATTGGTCGGTGTGAGGATTTACGTGCTTTTCAGACCTCACTGAAAGTACAGGCTTATGGGGGAAAAGCTGAGGAGCTCCACAGCTCACTCTATTTGATGTAGTTATCCTCAATTCACATGTACCTCGCAGGAGCTTTGCAATGTGAAATGTTAGCTTCATCTATAGACAGCTGTTTCGGGGTATTTGCAGAGTAGAACATACTGGTTGGTTGGGTGAGAGGGAAGAGTGGCTTAGAAGGGGGAAAATCTCTCCTTGGGGAGAGCCACCAATAACACAATATTTATTTTTTTGTAAACTTTTTTTTTTTAACTTCAATACTTAGTCCCTCTAGGGCAGGGGTGTCAAACTCGTTTTCACCGGGGGCCACATCGGCCCCACGGCGTACCTTAAAGGGCCGACCTAATTTTAGAGCTATGTAAATATAACTTCTCCTTAACAGTTAAGAGAGCTATTAAGGAGTAGTTTCATTTGTACAGTATTCCTGTGAGGAAGAAGGTGAGGCCCAGAGGGGGAGGCAAGCCAGATGGTGGAGGCCCAGAGGGGGAGGCAAGCCAGATGGTGGAGGCCCAGAGGGGGAGGCAAGCCAGATGGTGGAGGCCCAGAGGGGGAGGCAGGCCAGATGGTGAAGGCTCACGGGGAGGCAGGCCAGATGGTGGAGGCAAGCCAGATGGTGGAGGCCCAGAGGGGGAGTCAAGCCAGATGGTGGAGGCCCATAGGGGGAGGCAAGCCAGATGGTGAAGGCCCAGGGGGAGGCAGGCCAGATGGTGGAGGCAAGCCAGATGGTGCAGGCCCAGAGGGGGGAGGCAAGCCAGATGGTGGAGGCCCAGAGGGGGAGGCAAGCCCGTGGGTGGAGGCCCAGAGGGGGAGGCAAGCCCGATGGTGGAGGCCCAGAGGGGGAGGCAGGCCAGATGGTGAAGGCCCAGAGGGGGAGGCAGGCCAGATGGTGAAGGCCCCGGGGGGCGGCAGGACCGATGGGGGAGGCCCATCGGGGGAGGCAAGCCAGATGGTGAAGGCCCAGAGGGGGAGGCAGGCCAGATGGTGGAGGCCCAGAGGGTGAGGCAAGCCAGATGGTGCAGGCCCAGAGGGGGAGGCAGGCCAGATGGTGAAGGCCCAGAGGGGGAGGCAAGCCAGATGGTGGAGGCCCAGACGGGGAGGCAGGCCAAGTGAGGCCCCGATGGGGAGGCAGCCAGAGGGGGAGGCAAGGGCAAAATGGTGGAGGCCCAGAGGGGAGGCAAGCCAGTTGGTGAGGCCCAGCGGGGGAGGCAAGACAGATGGTGGAGGCCCATAGGGGGAGGCAAGCCAGATGGTGAAGGCCCAGAGGGGGAGGCAAGTCAGATGGGGGAGGCCCAGAGGGTGAGGCAAGCCAGATGGTGCAGGCCCAGAGGGGGGCAAGCAGATGGTGGAGCCAGGGGAAGCCAGATGGTGAAGAGGGGGGCCCAACCCAGGGGAGGCCAGATGGTGGGCCAGGGGGGGACAGATGGTGGAGGCCCAGGGGGGAGGCGGCCAGATGGTGGAGGCCCATAGGGGGAGGCAGGCCAGATGGTGAAGGCCCAGGGGGAGGCAGGCCAGATGGTGGAGGCCCATAGGGGGAGGCAAGCCAGATGGTGAAGGCCCAGGGGGGAGGCAGGCCAGATGGTGGAGGCCCAGGGGGGAGGCCGGCCAGATGGTGGAGGCCCATAGGGGGAGGCAGGCCAGATGGTGAAGGCCCAGGGGGGAGGCAGGCCAGATGGTGGAGGCCCATAGGGGGAGGCAGGCCAGATGGTGAAGGCCCAGGGGGGAGGCAGGCCAGATGTGGAGGCCCATAGGGGGAGGCAAGCCAGATGGTGAAGGCCCAGGGGGGAGGCAGGCCAGATGGTGGGAGGCCCAAAGGTGGGGGAGGGCGGCAAGAATGGGTGAAGCCCATAGGGGGAGGCAGGCCAGATGGTGAAGGCCCAGGGGGGAGGCAAGGCCAGATGGTGGAGGCCAAGGGGGAGGCAAGGCCAGATGGTGGAAGGCCCAGAGGGGAGGCAAGTCAGATGGTGGAGGCCCAGGGGGGAGGCAGGCCAGATGGTGGGAAGGGGGCCGGGGGCCCATAGCGGGGAGGCCGGGAGGCCAGATGGTGGAGGCCCATGAGAGGAAGGCAGGCAGGCCAGATGGTGGAGGCCCAGGGGGAGGCAGGTCAGATGGTGGAGAGATCCAGGGGGAGAGGCAGGCCAGATGGTGGAGGCCCAGAGAGGGGGAGGCAGGCCAGATGGTGGAGGCCCAGGGGGAGGCAGGCCAGATGGTGGAGGCCCAGGGGGGAGGCCGGCCAGATGGTGGAGGCCCATAGGGGGAGGCAAGCCAGATGGTGAAGGCCCAGGGGGGAGGCAGGCCAGATGGTGGAGGCCCAGAGGGGGAGGCAAGCCAGATGGTGAAGGCCCAGTGGGGGAGGCACGCCAGATGGTGGAGGCCCAGAGGGGGAGGCAAGCCAGATGGTGGAGGCCCAGGGGGGGGGGAGGGAGCCCAGAGGGGAGGCCCATAGGGGGAGGCAGGCCAGATGGTGAAGGCCCAGGGGGGAGGCAGGCCAGATGGTGGAGGCCAAGGGGGAGGCAAGGGCCCGATGGTGGAGGCCCAGGGGGGAGGGGCCCAAAACCCAGATGGTGGAGGCCCAGAGGGGGAGGAGCCAGATGGTGGGGCCGGGCACAGAATGGTGGAGGCCCAAGGGGGGAGGCCAGATGGTGAGGCCCAGGGGGGAGGCAGCCAGATGGTGGAGGCCCAGAGGGGAGGAATGGTAGGCCCAGATGGTGGTGAGGCCCAGGGGGGAGGCAAGCCAGATGGTGGAGGCCCAGGGGGGAGGCAAGGCCAGAATGGTGGAGGCCCAGGGGGGAGGCAGCCAGATGGTGGAGGCCCATAGGGGGAGGCAAGCAGATGGTGAGGCCCAGGGGAGGAAGGCCAGATGGTGAGCCCGAGGGAGGCAGCCAGATGGTGGAAGGCCCAGGGGGAGGGAGAGAGGGAGGATGGGGAGCAGGCCAGATGGTGGAGGCCCAGAGAGGAGGCAGGCCAGATGGTGGAGGCCCAGAGGGGAGGCAGGGCAGATGGTGGAGGCCCAGAGGGTAGTCAGGCCAGATGGTGGAGGCCCAGAGGGGAGGCAGGTCAGATGGTGGAGGCCCAGGGGGGAGGCAGGCCAGATGGTGGAGACCCAGGGGGGAGGCAGGTCAGATGGTGGAGGCCCGGGGGGAGGCAGGCCAGATGGTGGAGGCCCAGGGGGGAGGCAGGCCAGATGGTGGAGGCCCAGGGGGGAGGCAGGCCAGATGGTGGAGGCCCAGAGGGGAGCTAGAGGGCTAGATGGTGGAGGCCCAGGGAGGGGGAGGTAGACTAACTGGTAAGACCTGGTGGGGGAGGTTTTCTGATAAGACCTGGGGTGGGGGTTATCTGATAGGACCTGGTGGGGGAGGTAGAGGACTAGCTGGTAAGGTCCCAGTAGTAAAGTACAGGCCACTTACCAGCCTAATCGAGTGGTCCTCCGCAGCAGGCATCTTCTTGCCTGACAGGAAGCTCCTCTGCTCAGCGTCCTGCCAGGCCTGCAGGGGGCGGGGCCGGAGCACTGAGCAGGCGGAGCCAGGCAGTCTGTGGTCTTTACTGTGCACGGAGCTGCCGGCCCCGCCCCCTGAGCTCACTGAGCTGTGCTGCCCCTGCCTGCTCCTGCCTCAGTGAGTGAAGCAGCCGCTGCGGAGAACTGCTCAGCAACTAGTGCTGGGCAGGATAACACAAGGCAACGGGCCGGATTCGACCCGCGGGCCTTGTGTTTGACGCCCGTGATCTAGGTTACATGACTACTAGGGTGCACGATCCTGCTATATACAGGATTTTCGTTCATTACCTATTACACTCTGCCTATGGCAGGGTGTAACAGGTGTACATACATGGTAGCTACGGAAGCCTGCATGAGGCTTCCAGCTGCCATGGTAACCAATCGTTCCGCTGCAATTACTTCGCAGGGAGGAATGGTGCCATGGACCCTTAACTCCCGTCCTACCTTGTTGGGGACCCCCCAAAGTTTTGGTAATCTGAAAGTAGCATTGCACCCAATGAAAAATGTGTTCTAGATAAACATTTATAGTAAACTACAAACAATACAGAAATAATTAATTATCTGAAATCATAATTTCCACAAACTACAGTTAGTGTCTTTCAGTGTGACGGCTGTGCCTGTTTATCATATATATATGACATATATAATATATATTATATATATATATATATATATATATATATATATATATATATATATATATGTATGTCACAGGCAATGTATGAAACCAAGACATTCTATAGAGTCCCTATGTAATGTATGGGTGCGTTCACATGGCAAAGACAAAATACCGGTTGCATTTTCCGACCATTTTTGTCTTTTTTTTTTTTTTTTATATATTTCCTATTAGAATCCATGTAGAGATTAAGTAGTTTTGTGCACACAAATAAGTGATAGTGCTTCAGATTTGACACTGCCAATATATTTTCTCGCTAGCATTTTTAAAACTGACATATATAAAGTACTTCAGAGTGTGCTCTAAATAAAGCAACATAGGTTTCAAACCTAAGTCTACAAAGACTGCACAAGATTAGTTTTAAACTTTAACAGCCTCACCACTGAAGTGGTTTGTAGATCACTTCACAGTCTTATGTGAAGATGAAAGCAACAAGAAAATCCAAACATGTATTTTGCAATGGCCTGAATTGCAGGGACTGAATCTGCTTTTCACTATGCATTCGAAACAGGAAACAATTTCTTTCAGAAGCATTTTTTTTATATGATTAAAATTACTACAAGGGGTTGTATAAGATAAGAAAAAACATGGCTTCCTTCTAAAGGCATGTTCACACGGCTTAAAATGGGCCGTATTTCGGTCTGTAATTACGTGCCGAAGTGCGCCAGTTACGGGCCGCAAACGGCCCATTCATTACGGTAATTCCAGTTCTCATAGGAACTTGGTTCGTTCCTCTCCCGCCCGCGAGATAATTGACATGTGAATTACTAGCGGCGTATACGCGCTGCTGGTAATGAAAGTCTATGCGCCGGCGAGGTGCCGGCCCCCTGCTCAGTCCCCCGCTCCCGCCCCGCCCGGTCCACACGGTGTATTTGCAGGGCGTAATTACGCCCCGCAATTACGCCGTGTGACCATAGCCTAAAGCTGTAATCTTTTCGGGCTGGGCTGAACGGAAGCCTCTAAAAGTGCCAGGTTGTTTGGTCTACTGAGCTGTATCTGCAAGTCCGTAGCCAAGATTCTGTTCGGTTCAGACCTGCTGTTGCAGAGGTGGCAGCAGGTCTGTTAAATGACAGGCGTCAACAGCACCCAATGTACCCCATTAACTATAATGGGGTCTGTCATGGTGGCAATCATTTTGTAATGGAAAAAACAGTTAAATACTGCTTCACACAGCATTTTTTGCCATCATATTTGGCAGAATCTGTGTCAGAGTCTCCAAATGTAACCTCCAATGCAAATGTGAACTGGGCCTTAAGGTATTTTGACACTGTGTCTCTATACTGAGGTATAATTTAGGGGATTAACGTATGACTCTGAGGGTTGAAAACCAGCGGCATCTGTCATATTTAGGGAAAAAAAAGGTATATATGATTTTTTTATCCCGTATCCTGGACTATGGAATGACATCCATTTGTGCCCTATTCCACATATCACTCTCCAACTTGAATCACCTGAATGGAGGCCTCTGTAAGGTAATGGATATCTATGAATATTTCCCATGTATTATGGCAGCTTTCCCGGTGCAGAGTGAAAAGAGCTTTACAGGTTTTCCTTAAGGAAAATGATTGTGTTTGTGTAGCTTGCTACTTATCGTATAACAATACTTTGTAAAGAAAATAAACAGCAAGTAAGCTGAAACCAGGGAGATAAACAACGTAATGATGTAGAGTTTTTGACATGCTGAAAATGGAGGGTTTATTTAAGAAGGGCTGTTAAAGACTTTTGGCATGTCAGCTACAGCAAACACTGATTTAGCAATTGTGATTATTTTTAATGGGCACGTAATAAATAATATATGCTTAGTTGTTCTGGAAATGTCTCAGCAACAAAAATACATGATAAAAAGAGATAGCAAAACTAATACTGAAGCAAAATACGTACAAAACGTACTAAATGATCAGTGCTTTTTACCTGATGGATCTTTTCACATACAATCTTATGAGTAGGTGTTTTTTATATCAGTCAAAATCTGATCTACCTACGAAACATTAGTAGAAAATAATTGACTACATTACATTTCAAGTACAAAACCGTTTCATTCCTGAAGAATGCTTTCTACTTTTTCCAATGCAAGAAATGATTGGGTCTACTGATGTAAGCAATTATAGTGAATGTGTGTTTTGTGCTTATTATTATGTGATATTTATAAGGTATTAAAGACAAAAACAACAACAGGACTATTGCAACAGGTACAGCAATATGTATAATCCTCAAGAGGGTATGTATTAAAAGCTACAAATACTTAAGACGCTGCAAATTGGCTAGCCATTTTCATTGATTTGCATCCACAATAGTTGTTGCTAAGTGGGTCTACACTTTTTTACAAAGGAAAACGAAGATCTAGGCTTTGGCAAGGGAAGCAAAACGAGCTCTAATCTTACCATTAGGGAAAAAATTCAATCGCTTGACAACGGAACAAAATGGATCAGCGTATTAGCAACTGAGTGCTTAAAAACCTTGGAGCTTGGAGGCTGTAATCCCATTTCTTTTAAAATTAAATAAATACCACAGCAGAAAAAAGCAGAGGCATGCAAATCCCCAGCTAAAAGTGATTGGCTGTAAAACATTTCACTTCTGCTCTTGCCGTTTCATTTACTAGTTCATTTATTTTATCTTTTCACTGCAGAAAATATAGTTTCATCAGACAACTTGTAGATATTATCTCCTTTTCATACACATCTATTAGCCCATAATTGTGCTTTTAAGGAAATAAAAAGTAGAGGAGTATCAGAATACATGATAATAATGGCTGCTCTGAAAAGTACTCTTTAAGTATTAGGGTATGTTGACACGACAATACGTGCGTACGTGCTAATACGTGCGTACTCCCGCGTCACGCATTAGGCGCATAGACATGCATCACTCGCAGCGCGTATTCGCCACAAATAATGACATGTCACTTATCTCCCCGCGTGTACAATACGATCGTATTGTACGAGTGGAGAGAGGAGGCATAATCCATAGTTCTCTATGAGAGCTATGGATTGCCGTAATTATGAGCCGCATTTCCCCGCATATTAAGTACACTGCAATCACTCATATGAACGCCGCTGCATGCTTGTCATTGCGGGCAGTGATAAACTCACTGATAATTGTTAGATGCGTCTCTGGGTCCGTTCAGATGGACCCAGACACGCATCAGAAAAACATTTTGCCGCGTATTGTGCATGCACGCCACATTTACGGTAATCCATAGCTCTCACAGAGAACTATTCATTACATGTTGTCCCTCCGCACGTACAATACAATCGTATTGTATGCACGGGGAGATAAGTGACATGTCAATTGTTAGCGGTGAATACGCGCCATTGACAATGAATGTCTATGGGACTGGCGCCCGGCCACCCACCATGCTTTGGAAAGACGCGCTGATAAGTGAAAATTTTTTTCTTGACCCAAAGTATGGCAATTGGAACAAATCAATGGATCAATGCCCCACTTATAGACTTTAGTACCCATGAGCTGTTATATTTTTTAAGAAAGACATCCAGGACTTTCTTGAACTTGTTCTATTAATCCGCCATCAAAGCCATCAGTAGTAATAAGAACTACCTTTGCAAAGCAAGATCGAGTTGCTGCGGTGCAGGCAATGCTGTACAATATGAGTCATTAGAGAAGAAGCTTCATTTTTACTGTGGTGATGCTACAAAAGTAATACAAATTACTTAATTACAGCTGATTTGTGGGGGTCACAGTACCTAACACTCTGTGATTAGATTGGGGTACTCTTAACAGTAAGGCCTGGTTTACATCTGCATTGGAGTTCTATTTAGTATTGTACTCTTATACTGCATTTCTTCCACTAAAACAATGGACACCACGATGGGAAACCAGCAGACCTCACTGTTGTCAATGGGGTCCACCATGCGCTGTTGGTATCCATTGTGAAACGGATCTAGTTCCATCTCTGTGATGGAGGCTCTCTGCTATATTTTCAGAGATATTTGTCTCCTGCTTTAGTGCTTATTTTACCTTTGTATTCGGTATTATTCTTTAAACCTTGCCAAATGTATTTACTTTTGTTCACATTTCACATATTCGTCAATGAAACATTTCTGGCATTGCGTTAATATTAATACTTAAAACCTTTTTTTAATACTAGACATTCTCTTTGTACTTTCTATTTTCAAGAGAATGATTTGCATTCAGTACAATACCGAAGTCCGACATCATAGTTTTTCATTTCCTTTTTCAAAACTGATATGAAAAATAACACATCAGAACCTTTAGGGGAAGGGATGCATTGTTCTTGTGTCATTCTATTATGAACAGTTCTATATAAAATACATTATGGTTTATGTCAGCCCAATAAAAGGAATTACATCCTCCAAGGTATCCAATTTCGTACGAAAGGATTACATCAACTTAGAATCTGGGCTATACACCTCCAAATTTAATAAATATACTCTTATACTTGCAATTCTTTATACTAGATTTTATGTTGTTGTCATGATCCAGAAATTCTTTCTATATGATCTTGTATTATTACTTTGTACTTTCAAGGCACTACAGTATTTATGTGTTTACCATTTATGAACAGTGTAAATGGATGCAGTAAGCAGACTGTACCTATTTTGTGGTGAAATATTGGTATTCAAAACGTATTTTCAAAATATTTAGCAACATTCAATGGCAATCTACTTAAAATTGATGGGGAGCTCATTATATTATTTTGGATATGTTTCAAAATAATGCCATAAGTGTGAAAATGCAGTTATCTTTCTAATTCTAAACGTCATTTGAAACCAACAATTTTTGCTTGAAGAAATGAAAGTGAAATGTGAATTGGGCGTGCAGACTTGGATGGTATTACAATTATGCTCTGATTTTCCCTCTTCATTTATTTACATATTACATTACATATTATTTATTGATTTGTTGTATCCTTTATGCATTTATGTGAACCGGTTTATTTATATATATATTTATGTGTAGTTATGTATTAGGGAAGGGTGTAGAACGTGAAGTATTGTGAGGGATTTTTGTATCTTTTCTGTGCATCTGTTCACATGGTGTCCTGTATTTGGAAGTGGTTTTTCTTTACCTCCGTGTGTGCTGCTTTTATTGTGTACTTTGGGGGACATGTATGAAGATCGGCGCGTCGAAGCGCCTGTTTTCACGTTTTTTTTTCCGTGAAAACTGTGCCTGATGTATGTTGGCGCCGAAGTGCGCTCATACATGCGGGGAAAACTTCGACACCTCCGACAGACAGACCACATTGAAATTGGCCTGCCCGTCGCAGCTTTAATGCGCCTCACTTTTCCGACCCACATTCATACATGCGTCGGTGTTTTCGAATGTGGTGCGTCCCGCCCCAGAACGCAGCACGCCCCTTCATGTTAGGCGCATTAGAAATTGGCGAAACTTTCGCCTAATGCGCCTAACACATAGGGGAGGTGCATCCGACAGCGGAGCCGGCACAGAGAGGCACATTATATGCCAGAAAACGCCGATCATACATGTCCCCCTTTATCTTGATATAATAGGTGTCATTTTATATGCTTCATTCAGTGTCAGCTCTCCTTTGTTGGTGTGCTGATTTATACACTGAGGTTGTGAAACCTTTAGGGGATGTTCACTCAGTGTTTTTTAGATCCGTGTGTGTGTCCGTGTTTCAGACCCAAATAGCATCTAACAATGTGCAGTGTGATTTACATTAGTTTCAATTAAAGACACGCATCGGTGTTCAGATGATGTGTGTTTTAAATGTGTCTTTCTGATGCGTCTTTCGGATCCGTTCAAAGAATTGACATGTCAATTCTTGATCCGTTTGACGCAGCAGATACCCTATTTACAACTATAACGTGCGTTACTGCTGCACAGATAACGCATCCAAAACGCAGCACACTTTGGGTAGTCTTTGGATACGTTTTATGTAGTGCTTTTCAATTCTTTTTTCATATTGAAAAACACTGTGTGAACATACCTTTATGCTGTATTTTAAGCCGTTCTTCTTTGCAGGTACAAACATGGCAAAAAAAAGCCATTGAATGGTTTATGCCTGAATAACTTGACTGATGTAGTAATCAATGTTAAGTTATAAAGTATCACCGCAACAAATGGGAAAAGGTTTAGGTAATTTAAAAAAAAAAATTTAAAAAGTCCCCATAGCAAATGTTTCTTTAATAACAAGACGGGCCTTTGATCTGCCTGATTGTAACAAGCCAGTTGTGCGGTTGATTCAATTGATAGGATTCCCCCCTACCCCTTTTGCCCGGTTTCAGAAATGTATTTTTTAAATTCGGGGAAAAAAAATTGTTTTAAAACCTTTTCCCATGATTTGTGATCCCCTGACTTATTTTAAATTTTAAGAAAAGAGGGGTGCCCAAAAGGGAGAAAATTCCCAATTAAATTCCCGGGGGTTTGTTTTTTAAAAAAAATCTATTTTTTTGCAAACTGTCAAGGGATTTTGAGATTTTAATTAAAGACAAAGTTTTTTTAAACTTTTACAATTGGCTCCACTAGTGTACTTTTAAAATTTTTCTAATTTAATAAAAAGGCCCCCATTGGTACAAAAAGCAATAGGGGGTGCCCTTTTAGCACATTTCTGGGAAAGGAGTTTTAATTTTATTTCCCCGGCTTTTTTAATTTTTTTTGGGCAAATTTTCATGACTGCAAGTTTTCTTTGAAAAGATGTCAAAATTAACATCCCCAAAAGGAAAAATTTTTTAGGATATAAAATTTTGATCCCCCTTTTTCTTTCCTTTTTTGTGGACATTTTTTCGTTAATCCAGTTTTTTGGATTTATCCTGTCATTATTTTCATTAAAGAGCCTGTCCACTGATTGACTGCAGCAGTCAATCCCTTTTCCCTTGTCATTTGATAACTCCAAATGTTGACTTTCAGGAAAGGCATTTTAACCCAGTTTTTTTCCAAACAGGGGCATGCAGCTTTAAGGAATCCCCTTTCTTTTTTCTAAAACTCCGCGGGTTTTTGGACCCCGGATTTTTGGACCCGGTTTTTAGTCCGAAAAACCCCTGAAAAACCCCAAATTATCAATCCAAAACCCCGATAAAAACATTTTAACCCCCCCCCCCAAAAAGGAACCCGGGGGATGGGTTTTACATTTTGGGGGGTCCAGAAAAAAGGGGTCCAATGGTTTTAAAGGGAATGGTAAAAAAAATCTTTTGGGGTTAAAATTTTTTTTTAAGGTTTTTTGGGGTTATTTTTTTTTTAATTTTAAAATTTGTATTTTTTTTCAAAATTTCCTTAATTTTGTATTTTTCCACTTTTGGGGTATAAAGGCAAATGCCAACCCCCTGTTCCGGGGGGAGTTTTGAGTCTTTCATTTTATAAAAGCACCCCCAAATTTTTGGAAAAGGGACCCCTTTGTTTTTACAGTTTAAACCGAACCCCACCCAGCCCCCAAAAGAGGACTGGCGAAAGTTTCCCCCCTCTCCCCTCCCTACACAGTTAAAACTCTCATATACAAGTCTATTGGACATAATCTGTCTTAAGAATCCTATGTGCATGAAGCTGCTGTAAAGTATCTCTCTGACTGCTGTTAAAGCAGAGCAAGCAAGAATGTCTTCTCCACAATCATATATAGACGGCCAAATAGAGAAATCTACAATCAGGAAATAAAAATGACTGAGAGGAAAAGCATATGGATCAGGGTCTTGATTTAAGAAGTAAAAAAAAAAAAAATGACGACAGATTCCCTTTAAATCCTGCTGAGCCTTTCGGAACAAGAATTGACATGTCAGTTCTTGGAACTGATCCGAAAGATGCAATGAGACATGTATCGGTGATCACCCGTGTGAACGCCGATGCATGTTTCATATTAAAAGCAATGTAAAATCACATGATGTGTGTTTAGGTCCGTTTGGGGTCCAACAGATGGATCCAAACGCCAATCTGGAACGCAGCTAAATGGAAAGGTAAGTATGTTTATTACCACAGCCTTATCCCAATTTCAGCTTTAAAAAAAAAAAAAAAAACTTTTAGACTGGCTCATTACATTTTGTTTTTTATGTATTCAACTCCTATGTGTTTCTCCCAGTTACATGCTTAGGTGAACAACATCCACAAAGCTTGCAGCCTTTAACATAAGAATATAAATGTCTCTGTCACGGGGACTAGAAAAAGCATCTTTGGCTGGTTTGAAAGGCTTGTCTTATTGCGTAAGGTTACACGAGTCTGCCACTATTTTACAAGCAAACATGTGTGGCCATAGTTGATACATGTCATAGGCCATAGTTGATAATGTAATGGAAATATACTGTTTTGAATCCAACAAACAAAACACCTCAAAAGCTTCCAGATGTCACCAAGGATAAGGGCCACATGTATGCAACGGTTGTGGTTTAAAGCTCACTTTTTTCCCCATAGAAAGCTATGGGAAAAAAAATTAGTTTTAGGCCATGTTCACACGGCTTAATCCTGGACGTATTTCAGTCCGTAATTACGAGTGTGCAAATTACGGGCTGAAAACGGGCCATTCATTACGGTAATCTGCAGTTCTCATAGAGAACTATGGATTACGTCTCCTCTCCCTGCTCGGCGAATATGCCACGGGGGGAGATAAGTGACATGTGAATTACCAGCGGCGCGTATACGCCGCTGGTAATGAATGTCTATGGGGCGGCGAGGTGCCGGCCCCCCCGCTCCTTCCCCCGCCCCGCCCTCGCCCACACTGCATAATTGCGGGGCGTAATTACGTCCTGGAGTTAAGCCGTGTGAAAATAACCTTAGACCAAAACTGTTTCATACATGTGGCCCTAAGTGTCTCCAAAGTTATATACATACGTAAATGTTTGTCATATATACATATAGGCTGGGTAGCATACAATATTGAGTGCTAATGGGAAGATATTTAATCATCTTACCGAAGACAACATTAAACCCAATTTCTCACAAATTATGCTACCTATTAATAAAACTAATATTTCATTTTTTTTCTTTCTAAGAGTCTCTATCCTAGCAGACCCTAATTGGCTAAAATAATTCCTATACACCAATCATGACTATATGCACTGTGAGGCTACTTCCTGTTGCATTATATAATGCATTATTCTTGCTCTCTGAAAGCCTAGAGTTTATAACAGTATCTCGATAATAATCCATAACACCTGCAGAATTTTACAGTGAAAGGATTGATGCACTGACTAAAATACAATGTATCACAAACCCTCCACTGAATATGGCATCATCAGGAGTCTAGGGATTAATGGGTGGATGTGCACCAACTGCAATAATGATGGGCAGAGACTGTAAAAATCAATGTATAATGTCTGCACTTGACCAGTTGTCAGCCACATGGTATTGTTGCTGCACGATTTAGCCTGCTCTTTAAAATAAGTGTCTATCAAGAAGCCATCCTGCATTTTTTACATGAAACACCTGTTCCAGTCTACGGCGTATGCCAGGTGGAGGTCACACTTCAGCGATTACTAGGAAGAGTGGGCAGCCCGAGGAGTTCAGAATCACAAGTGACACACTGCAGAGTCTGGAAAGCTTTGCCACTAATCCCAGATATCCATGCAAATGCTGTACAAGGGATGATCTAATGTTATCTTCGAAGACCAGGGAAAGCCTAAGGACATTAGAGACATAGAAGATGATTGCTTCCTTCAACTATAGCTAAGAAGTTAACAAGTTACCTTGGAAACTTTGATTTGTAGGAAATTATGGCTAAACAATTAAACATAATTCTTAAAATCTTCATTGTCTTTAAATTAGAAAGTAAGACAAGCTGTTCCTATCACTAAATACATTGGAGAATTCACAGGAAAGGGCATGCATATTTCATTTGTGCTGCAAAAACTGCCCTGATTGTTCCTATATAATCTTGGATATTCTTATACAAGCTCTGTTCTGAAAATAGTAACCCCTAACATCTTAAGTCTGTACAGCTAATATATATCATTTATGTAGAACTATTTATAACTACTAATGGCTTAACCTAAGCGAAAATGGCAAGACTGTAAAAATACATTACAAATAGCAGGTCTAATAAACTGAGGATAGTGTGGAACATGATGATTCAGATCAGGGCTCAAAATAAACGGATGCTAGTCATATTCACCAAAGAGTTCCCCAATATGCAAAGATCTGCGCTCAATATGCTTTCAATTTGCTGCCTGCATCCATCTTTATCTTCTAGCTCTCACTTTTGGCAGGTGATAACATGCAATTAGAACTGCAATCAGAGACACTTTCACACATTAGCAAGTTCTCACACCAACAGGGTGAATACCTTAGAAGAGTACCCTCCAATATGAAAAGCATCCAGATGGGGTAGGAGTGGCTCTAAGGTTAAATACAGGACATTATCTATCTTTCTTTATACATAAACATAACGGGGCACATCCACTATCTACAAAATCACACTACTTGCAATCTGGCCCCGTCCCCTTTGTCAGACAGGTTGCAAATGTGTCTAAACACTATCAATGACACATAATAAATGTGAGGGGATGCATGCATGTCTGTGCTTGCTCAGATTGTGGCAAAATTCTTATGTCTGTGCATAAACATTATGGGGGACATGTATGAGAACTGTCCCGGTCTAAGAAATTCTTTTTTTCCCATAACAACCAGAGCTCCCCGTTTATTTTTTGAGAGCATTTTTGGTAATGAAAAGGGTGGTCTGATTTGTTTGTATTGGCAACAAAGAAAGTCTTAGACCTAGACAGGTTTCATACATGTGGCCTATGTATTTTTGTAAAGAAACATAATATAAATGGATATTTCAATACAAACATTATCTATCTATCTCGTATCTATCTATCTATCTATCTATCTATCTATCTATCTCGTATCTATCTATCTCGTATCTATCTATCTATCTATCTATCTATCTCGTATCTATCTATCTATCTATCTATCTATCTATCTATCTATCTATCTCCTATCTATCCATCTATCTATCTATCTATCTATCTATCATAAATGATAATTGAATACACTTATTAGGGTGCTTTCACATGGTGCGTTTTTGGTGCATTTTTTTATGGTTTTTTTTGTGCAGGAAAGCACAGCAATTAATGCTGTAATGCTGTACATTGCTGCACAAAAATCATGTCAAAAATCGCGGTAAAAATCATGATTTTTACCGCAATTTTTGTGCAGCAATGTACAGCATTACAGCATTAATTGCTGTGCTTTCCTGCACAATATATCACATTAAAAATGCATAATATATGCACCAAAAACGCACCTTGTGAAAGCGCCCTTATACACAAATGTGTCCCCATGTAGCAGCAGATATAGAATGCTCTTATTGTAATGAAAGGTTATCCTACTTTAGAGGTTAACGATGTTAAGGGGATGCGTATCCTCCAGAAATTTCAAGGTAGCCACTGCTACCATATGGTAATTTCAGAGAGGTAGGCACTGCTTTAGGGGGCATTGTGACTGGCACTTGTTCATGTGCATTTTGATTGACTATCTTCCCAATAGAAATGCAGTGTGTTCTTTTTTAGGACACTATGGATGCCAGTGGTACAGGATCCTGTCACATAGTGCAGTCGATCAAAAAGACATGCATCTAGTTCAATTAAGGGTGGGGAGAAGGTGAAGGAGATAATGTTATGATGGACAATCTGTATAGAAGCACTTTGAGCTGGTACTGTTATGAGGTCCACATAGACTGATAGATGAATCAAAGATAGATAGCAAAATAAAAAAAACCTCTCTACCACCTCCCACTGCACTAAAATAAAAGATTAACCCATACTTACCTCTCCCACCATCACCACTGCAGCACTGCCAGAACTCCAGTGTTCCCCTTGATCCCTCAATAATGACATGTTTATGGCTCTGCAAGGTTGTTTGGTAGAGAAAAAGCTCTAGTCACGTAAACGGCTCTTTAAAAGGAATGTGTCATCAGAAAATGACATATTGTTAAATTCATATTTTTATGTTTTATTGTTTAAGAAATTATGTTTTTTTTATATCAGTATAATTACTTTAAAAGGAAATCCTGAAATGTGCAGTTTTCACTTTGGCCACTAGGCCTAATAATAGTCTAAGGGTATGTTCACACGATGTACTGCGGCGCATACAGTATGCGCCGCAGTACATCGTGTCTTTCTGGAGCTCGCACTGATACGCACGTACTCCCGCGCCGTGGGGAGGGAGGGGGGGGGCGGCAATCCGCCGGCCCCATTGACATTCATTAATCGCTACGCGTATTTGCCGCAAATAAGTGACATGTCACTTATCTCCCTGCACGTACAATACGATCGTATTGTACGAGCGGGGAGAGGAGGTGTAATCCATAGTTCTATATGAGAACTATGGAGTACCGTAATTTCGCTGTGTGAACATTACCTAACACTTCCTGTTCTATAGCAAAAAGTTTTCAGCAGCCTCCTCATTATCAGCACAGACAGGATTATACTGAAAGGTGACACTTATGTGTATAGATAACACAGGATCCACTATTCACAATAGGAGACAGTCACAGCTCACCCTCTCCCTATTCTTGACTTCTTCCCAGGTCACAGACCATGCCTATGGGTCAGTTCCTGTTCACAGGCTCCTATGTCCATGAAGCTGCTGTAAAGGATCTCTCTAAATTTAAAAGCAGCTCAGATGGCTGCCCCCATAAATATATATATATATATATATATATATATATATATATATAGACAACAGAATTGAGAAATACACAATCAGAAAATAAAATCACCATCAGTCTAGCGTTTCCCAAGCTCCAGTGCTCCTCCAGTCCCTCACTGATGATGTCACATAATGCTGCAGAGGTAAGCATGGGTGGGTTTTCTATTTAAACACAGTGAGAGGTGGGAGGGCGGTTTTTAAAAGTCTTGAAAAACCCTTTAGAAGAACTTTTAGGCCATGTTCACACGGCTTAAAATGGGCCGTATTTCGGTCCGTAATTACGCGCCGAAGTGCGCCAATTACGGGCCGAAAACGGCCCATTCATTACGGTAATTCACAGTTCTCATAGAGAACTATGGATTACGTCTCCTCTCCCGCCCGGCGAATCCGCCGGGCGGGGAGATAATTCACCTGTCACTTTCTAGGGGCGTATACGCGCCGCTAGCAGTGATAGTCAATGGGCCGGCGAAGTGCCGGCCCCCTGCTTACCCCCCGCTCCCGCCCCGCCCCCGTCCACACGGCGTAATTGCGGGGCGTAATTACGTCCCGCAATTAAGCCGTGTGAACATAGCCTTACACTACCAAGCAATCAGTGTCTTAAAAAATCTCTCCGAAGGATCTTATAGACAGTTTAACAGTACAATCCTTACAGCTAACTGGGAGGAGTTTCATTTTTGCCTAGTGGAGGTCTTTTGGCTTTTTTATGCAGGTTTGCAGTAATGAGTACAGTTAGACAAGGAAGTACAAGTAATATCAATACAGACATGTACAATAATAATAAAGGGCATCATATCAGAATAGAAAAAATTATTTTATTTACACAGCAAATTGCGTTAGTATGTTCTATACATCATCCATAATGACATCGTCATTGTTCCTATTAAAGTACTTGACAAATACAGTTGGTGAGGGGGTGTGGAATAGTGCAATTTAGGGTGGTGTCTACTTCTGGCTATGATTCTAAAAATTTGGAATCACTGAAATCAGATGTAAATTCATCATTCTGTCCACAGCACATACAAATTTTGAGAAAGGACATCAGGGAGATTTTAAATAAGTTGACAAAAGTGGCCCTAGACCTACCCATTATATAAAACATGCACCACCTAGGGCACTTGTATCCCAAGTTATACATATTATACTCTTCAAGACACCCTAAAATAAATATAGACAACATACTACATAAACACAGATCACACACTAGACACCCTAAAAATACACAGATCCCAGCACAAAAAGACAGTATCATGCACTCATGCTACCTATAAACAGGTCATCGAAACACATTGGCTGCTGTGTATGTACCAACATTTTTGGAAACCCCAGAGATGATGATTAAGAAAAAGAAGGGCGCTGTACTGTCAATTTCAAACACAGTGTCCAACTCATGGTAAATGGTAAAACTCAGTTTTTGTGTTTTGGGGAGGTCCCAGCAGTCAAAGTTTGCTGCTAAAACAATCATGTATCCGAGCTCTAGTTCTGTAAGATCAATGTTTAAATGCACCAAGCACCTTAGATTGTCTGTAGGTAACCCTGCCCTGTTTTCTCACACAATGCCCTGCACAGACCCCCGTGGAACACTGCGTGTGGTCATTATAACAACATATGATTTGCTTCACTGCTCTCTCTGCTGGCGATATACAAGTACTGTGCTTGCACAAAATATAAGAGCATTTTCTGTTACCCTGGTCTGTGATAGCACTTGGGAAATTCACCGTCTATCATAAGTCCAAGGGAACTTCCTTTATCTCCAGGATTTTACTTGTCATACTAGTGGATTTGGTATATTTTCCACAGCATATACTGAAATAATCAATGCATAGCTATTCCATTTCAACATAAAATTATGCATGAAACATTTTACTAGTACAGCAGAGATCTTTAGAGAAAATGAGAGACACAATTAACAGAACAATTCTGTATACTGTACATCACAGTAGGAAGAATGCTGATGAGATCTGCAGGAACACTAAGGCGTATGGATAGAATCTAAAATAAGATCAAGCCCATCTGGTATCTATCTACATCTATCTAGCTATCTATCTATCTCACATATCCTATCTATTTATTATATCTATCTTTGTATATCTATCTATCTGTCTATCTATCTATCTATCTATCTAATGTATCTATCTATCTATATATCTCTATCTGTGTGTTATCATAAATAATATTTACACTTTTATTATGGAGTCATTATGTAAGAAAATTCCCACTGTTGTCCACCCCATATGCATTGCAATGAATAAATGATAGGACAACAGGTTGATCTGTAGTATTTTTATTAAGAAAATTGATGACAACTGGGGAAGGTACACTAGAAGCTGTTTATATTTACTTGTATATTCCCAGCAGTCAAGAAAGAAGTAATGAGGGCAACTGTTTCTGTTTCTCGCACACTTGGAATGCAGCATATAAGTGCAAGCAGTTATATAGAGCATATGGTGCACAGCACAATAGGAATTGCAGCAAAATAATCAAAATATTCAAATTACACCGCCAAAATACACAACATACAATAAAATAAAAGAAAGACACAGACAATACTAATTTTGGTTCAATAACTCATCTTCACTTTCTGATGTTAGGAAAACTGACTTGCAGAATTCTCCATGTTGATCCAGACTGATCACTAAATCAAGGGGAAAGATTGTTTCATGCCCTAGGGCAGAGGTTCCCAACCCGCTCAGGCCACACGATCATTTTTCTGGCTTTCCTTAGCATTGCACAGGTGAAGTCATTATAGTCAGTGCATTCTGCACAGGTAATATCATTATGGTCAGTGCATTCTGCACAGGTGAAGTCATTATTGTCAGTGCATTCTGTGGGAGATCCTGAAAACAAGACCTGTTGGTGTGCCTTGAGGACTGGAGTTGGGAAACACTGCCCTAGGGTATGTTCCCACGTCAGGTTTTCCTATCACACATGTAATCTTTGCCAGAAATCCAAGTCAATATTTTGGGTTTCTACAGAAAATGTTTTCTTTATATAGGCGGTTTTGGCCTCCGATTTGAAATCCAGAGAGCTCCATTTCAGTGAGGCTAACCTGCACCACACCTGGCCTAAGTGAATCCGAGCCGGATCCACTTGAAAAATGGTCTTGTCCATTCTTTTTTTTCTTTTTTTCCCGCATGACAGATTTGAATTTTGGGATGTGGAAAATCAAATCATTCAATCTTAAGTAAATGGGAGTCGGTTTGCACAAGGATTTTAATGTAGACTCTGTATCAAATTCCAGGTTAAAATCCATGATGTGAACTCATCCTTATGGGTGTCTCTCATTTTTCAGAATCAACACGGGAAAACAAATTTCTGAATTTACTTTTTTTCCTTCATCCACATCTTCTCCTGCCCTTGGTTGATCATAATGGACAAACAACTTATTTTTAAACATATTATGCAACTCTGTAATTGTATTCAAATCAAATGGCATATAGGTTTAACAAGGGTTTCTGGACCTAATTTCCTATATTACTTATCTTTAGGATCTCCTTAGGACATTCAATTGAAAGTCTTTTATAAACAATTGTTTTTCTGTCTTTTATAGATAAACCCTTCAATAATAAAAAAAAAATCCAGTACTTTTAGGAATTTGACATTTGCTTCCTATAATTAAAGATGCAATTGTCTGGGCAGAGTATGTGATAAGAGTCAGATCGGCAAAATCCAGTACCAGCTGTTTTAAAATTTTGACCAGAGACTGAACAACCACATCAGAAAAAAATTCTCATCTGACATTTCGGGCTTTTGTTGTTACAGTGCTGAAACGTAATAATTGCTTAAGAAAATCAGAACATGTGTTCATTTCCTGCACCAATCTAATATGACACATTACCTAAGGTAAGACACTCCATCACACACAAGCCGAGCACTGTTTAAGGCAGCTGTGCTTGTGAACAGCTGTTCATATGACTGGCTGCACTTGTAAAAACCCTGCACCTGCCACATATGTGCTAACAGATAAAGAAAATAATTCATCAGAGGTTAGCACCTTCCTTTTTAAGAGGGTCTGTATTTCATTTGCCACAATTCAATCATCACTTTATCCACTTTCAAAACCTATGACATATATACCAGTTGTCTTTGTAATAAAGAGGAACAACCCATTAAAGACAAACTAAAACTGTTCTGCTTAATGAATTAAAGCGTAAGATTTTTATTTTACTAAAAAATAAATAAATGAGATATATAAATAATCCAAAAAATGAAAAAACCACAACACTGCCATAAACTCACACTGCAAGGAGTGCACGCCTCAGAGGACCAGACACAATCTATCCTCCAGCAATACAACTCCAGACAAGATATAAGCCGCAAATCCAGATAAAAATTTCAAATAACTTTTCAAACTTTTATTTACTCATATATAATATATAAGTGTGTATACAAAAAAACAGAAAGCTATGCATGTCATACGATTGTGAAGGCTTTTGCACATAAAAGCATACCATGTGTGCATTGTGTGCCTATATGGCACTATTTGGAGTTGTCATGGTTCCATAGTACCTAGCTACAGGTATTCCCTTCTTTAACTTATGGTGGATGAGTGGGCTTGTGCAGCCCACTACTCTCCCCCAGAAGCAAATCCTGATGATAGAATGTACCACAATTGTTAGGGGGTAATGTTTCCCTTTGAGGAGACCACCATTAAGATATAGGAGACTTTTAGGCCTTGCAATGCTCTCTGGGAAAAACAAATATGCAAGTGAGCTCTAGGACAGAAAGTTAGGTCTCTGGTGCCACCTACTGGAAGTAGCCTCCCTTCAATCTTCCATTACATTTAACCCATCAAAGGGCCTTGAAATTTGACTGAAGTTTTGTTAGCCACGTTTATGACTTGTCCAACAAGGAGGTATGGCTTCACCTTGTTCAACAAGGAGGTGTGGCTTCAACTTGTCCAACAAGGAGATGTGGCTTATTGTGCACCAAAAATGCAGCAAACTTTTCTTGCAATGTTTGCAATGCCGGATTTCTTGCAATGTTTGATGCTGTTTCATAAATCTAGCACAAATTTAGACACTATTGTCTAACTTTATATCATATAAGTATTAGCATTAGAAAATCTGCCCTATTGTTTCCGTGCTTAAGGGGAGAATATCTCACACAATAGCATAGTTATATGGATCTGTTTTAGTCTTTTTCTAAGGATAGCCTACATGTCTCTCCCATGTTTGACCTAAGCAAGGATGGGAGATTCATGTTCGGATGTAGTTAGGATGTTATACTAAAAAGCCACAGCCGATGCAGAGTAGTACATACAATATGTATAGCATAAATCCACACATCATTACTTGCTTCAATAAAAATGATTAGGTCAGAGAAGTTAAATGATGTGCATATGTCAGATTTCTGGCTGAGGTTACGCTTCTATGTCACTTGATTAGACAAGATCTGCACTTGTTTTTCTCTTACTCCTTATGCATTGTAAAGAAAATGGCAATTTTGCCTGTTACACAGAAATAAAAATGTAAAGAGGTTTATTGTATAGAATAACGCGTCATTCCAAAGAAAATCGACTTGATTGTCACAGAGCTGATATCCTAAGGGTGACCTTTTGTGTTATAAGAAGCTGCAGAATGACTCAGGGATTAATGGAAGGGCTGAGGCTGCTGAGAGCTTCTTCTCTGTTGTCTCCTCTCTTCCTGCATTCTTTGTAGAAATTCCTGGAAAACCAGTCTGTCGGATTACAGTCATTTGCAAGCTATGTTTTAGGTTAGTATAGAGTGATTAATCAGAGCCTTAAGTCAATGTACAAAGCTTCAGACAGTTGCATTGTTGGTAATGAATAAAATCACACCTCCATTGGCTGGCCAGTGCTTTTTCATGCTAGAACAACAATCTGATTGAGCACTGCTGTACATATTCCATTCCTCATTGTAATTAGCCATAATCATAGTCTTCCTGGGTGCATGAGAATGTTCAGACGACTGATTCACAACCCCAACCTATTTGAATATGAATCTTCCCAGTAAGTAGCAATAAAATAGGGGAAACAAAGCCGTTTCTCTGGGGAATTTTGTAGAGCATTCTTACTAATTCTTCCTCTTCAAATGTTCCTCTTTCAGTATCTGGGATTTGTTTGCTAAAACAAGGGTTGCTTAATGAATACAATGGTTTATTATTTCCCTTAAGTGACACAGCAGGGCCCAAGTAATACAGACCCGGCTCTTTCAGAGAGCGCCAAGAACATAAGAAACAAAGGAGCAGCAGTTCCATACAACAAATAGACCTCTCGGCTTGGTCTCCGGTTTGAACAGTCCACAGAGCAAGACATCGGCTCTGCTATTCTAGATTTCCTTGCCCGTATTTTTCCCTCTGTTTTATTCTTCTCAATGACTCACACACAGGGCTGTCATGGCACATAGCAACAGCAGAATGACGGCTGGAGGAGGGGTGGCTTGACTTTCTCTCATGTGCATTCATAGTGAGCCACCTAATGGTGACAACGTTCTCTCTGCCTACATGTAACAAGCAATGCTTTTAAGCTGATTTCCTTATATATAGTGATGCCAGACAAAATATAAGCGAATGTCTATCCCAGTGTGCAGTACTATTAACTATTTGTAACAAAGAGGGCAGTGGCAGCTCTGAAGGATGCAATACAAGTTCCTGAGACAATATTTTATGCAATGCAAACTTAACACTGAAGGAAATAAGTCTACAACTTTGCTAGTAAATAGAAAATAGATTCTTCTGTTCATATAAATAAGTTAAATAAAATATTATTAATTTCAATATCTAATTAAACATAATATTGTAAAGCTGGCTACTCATAGTATAAACTCCCCATTAATTGTTGGTGAAAGTTAAAGTAGAACCCCAGTGAAATTGTTCAAGACCTTCATATCTTCTCAATTAAAAAGAAATGATATATCTTGTACCCTGCAGTATATCTTGTTTATTGCAGTTATTTATGAAATTCACTTCATTTATACAGTATTCACTGCTGATAATAAAAATGACATAGTTGATAATGTAGTTGCTGATGGGCACACAAATAATTCAGAAGATGTTTTTATATGTATGGCCAGTTCACACGGACTTAAAATGGGCCGTATTCGGTCCGTATTACGCGCCGAAGTGCGGCCAATTACGGGCCGTAAAAACGGCCCATTAAATTACGAAATTTTTTCACATTCTCATAAGAACTATGGATTACGTTCTCTCCCGCACGGCGAATCCCGGGCGGGAGATGAAATCACTGTCACTTTTAGCGGCGTAAAAGCGCCGCTACCCAGTGATAGTCAATGGCCGGCAAAAGTGCCGGCCCCTGCTTACTCCCCCGCCCCCCGCCCCGCCCCCGTTCCACACGGCGTAATTGCGGGGCGAAATTACGCCCCGCAATTAAGCCGTGTGAACATAGCCTAACAGTCATCACCCTGTATAGGAACACAACCTACAGAAATTGGGGAGTATGTTTAGCCCTTGAGTGTAGTGCTAAAAAATATCTTCTACAACACCTGAAAAATTCAATATATTTATATTTCTAATCTACAAAGAATGGAAAGGTGTGTCATTTTTATCGAATGTCCACTTCAACTGTGAGAGACTAAGGGCGACATGTATGAAGATCTATGCAATACATGGAAACCTCTAAAGAAGCATTTATGCTATCTACAATATATGAAAAAAACATGTTTTGATCAAAAAATGCTTAAGCCACCCCCCGGCTCCAACGGGATCTCAAGGCGGGTGGTCCTACTCTATCTTTACCTCTCATTAGAGTCAAATTCAGACTTCTCATTTGGTCAACAGACCTCCATAATCCAGAGAGAAGAATAAAAAAAGCACCAACCTTGCAAGCATACTGCACTGATATAACAACCTGTGGAAGTGGGCGGGGTGCAAGAGACCAAAATGGAGGCATCCATTCCTCCCTGTATAAAATTAAAAGCAATATATGCCAAATACAACGTAGTATACGCCTGAAAACAGGCGGAAAGCCCAATCATACATGTCGCCCTAAATCTAAAAATAAAATCCAGAAAATTAGAAATAATTAATTTTATTGCATGAAATATTTGATCACCTACCAAAGCAGCAAGAATTCTGTCTCTCACAGACCTGTTAGTTTTTCTTTAAGAAGCCCTCCTACTCTGCACTTACTACCTGCATTAATTGCACCTGTTTAAACTTATTACCTGTATGTAAGACACCTGTCACACACTCAATCAATCACACTCCAACCTCTCCACCATCGCCAAGACCAAAAAGATGTCTAAGGACATAAGAGACAAAATTGTAGACCTGTACAAGGCTGGAATGGGCTACAGGAAAATAGGCAAGCAACTTAGTGAAAAGGCAACAACTGTTGGCGCAATTATTGAAAATAGAAGAAACACAAAATGACTGTCAGTTTTCCTCGGTCTGGGGCTCCATGCAAGAGCTCACCTCGTGGGGTAAGGATGATTCTGAGAAAGGTCAGGAATCCTCCCAGAACTACATGGGAAGACCTGGTCAATTATCTGAATAGAGCTGGGACCACAGTCTCAAAGATTACTGTTAATAACATACTACAATATCATGGATTAGAATCCTGCAGGGCACGCAAGATCCCCCTGCTCACGCCAGCGCATGTCCAGGCCAGTTTGAAGTTCACCAACGACCAACTGGATAATCCAGAGGAGGCATAGGAGAAGGTCATGTGGTCAGATGAAACCAAAATAGAACTTTTAGGTATCAACTACACTCACCATACTTGGAAGGAAAAGAAGGATGACTACAACCCCAAGAACACCGGCCCAACTATGAAGCATGGGGGTGAACATATCATACTTTGGGGATGCTCTTCTGCAAAGGGGACAGGATGACTGCACCGAATTGAAGGCGGGATGGATGGGGCCATGTATTGCAAGATTTTGGCCAAGAACCTCCTAACCTCATGAGGTAAGAGCATTGAAGATGGGTCATGGCTGGATCTTCCAGCAGGACAATGACCCGAAACACACAGTCAGGGCAACTAAGGAGTGGCTCCTTAAGAAGCATTTCAAGGTCCTGGAGTGGCCTAGCCAGTCTCCAGACCTGAACCCAATTGAAAATCTTTGGAGGGAGCTGAAACTCAATGTAGCCCAGTGACAGCCCCAAAACCTGAAAGACCTGAAGAAGGTCTGTATGGAGGAGTGGACCAAATCTGTGCTGCAGTGTGTGAAAACTACAGGAAACGTCTGACCTCTTTAATTGCAAACAAAGGTTTCTGTACCAAATATTAAGTTCTGTTTTTTAGTTTTATCAAATACTTATTTCATGTAATACAATGCTAATTAATTATTTAAAAATCATACAATGTGATTTTTTGTATTTTTTTTAGATTCTGTCTCTCACAGTTGAAGTGGACCTATGGTAAAAATGACAGACCTCTCCATTCATTGTACGTGGGAAAACTTGTAAAATCTCCAGTGTATCACTGTGTATATGTACAAAAACACAGACAAAATTTTTTACCCTAAAGAAAAAACATAATGGTCAATGAAATAAATTGAAAGTGTTAACAGTAATAATACATTTAAATTAGCTGAAAAACAACTAATCAAAATCAGACGCTGTGTTTGAATTATGGTTAAAACTAATGAAACAAAAATTATGGAATCCCAAGGAAAGATTGAAAATAATTTGACCATAGTAACATGTTATACTAAGGTGTGTCCTGTAATTAGCATTACAGGTGTCCTTAAAGATTGTAATCAGTAATTCTGCCTTTAAATGTAAATGGTGAAAAGTAGTCACTGTGCTGTTGGGCATCATGGTGTGTACCAAACTGAAAATTGACTAAAGAAAGCAAAGTGGTGCGTTGTCTCAGGAGATTACATAGAAAATTTTAGATCACCTACAAACAGCTTGATGTTCCTGTTACTACACTTACACATATTATATATTATACGTTTATGGTCTATGGAACCATATTCCTGGACGTGGCTGCAAGAAGAAACTTGATGATAAACTGAAGACATGGATAATTCTAATTTTAGCCACAGAAAAACTTCCAAAAAGATTAGAGGTGAACTCCAAGATACATCATTGCCAGATAGCACCAGCCATCACTGTCTTTGCAAAATTGGATTTAACAGAAGACTACCATGGAGGAAATCACTGTTGTAAGCAAATCATAAAAAAGGGAGACTGGGATTTGACAAAATGTTTTTTGACAAGTCACAAAGCTTCTAGAAGAATGCACTTTGGACAAATTAGACAAATTGGAGCTTTTTGGCAACTAACATCAGTTCAATGTTAACAAATGCAAAAATGAAGCATAGAGAGAAAAGAACATTGCAACTACCGTGGAACATGAAGTTATGTTTTGTAGCTGCTTTGCTACATCTGACACAGGCTGTCTTGAATCTTTGCAGGGTACAATGAAATATCAAAACTGTCAAGGCATTCTGGTATGAAATGTGCTAGCAAGTGTCATACAGCCGCCTGGTCTCAGTCACAGATCAAGACTTATCCAACAAAATAATGACCCAAAACACACAGTTAATAAGCATACAAGAATGGCTAAAAGCAAAACATTGGACTATTCTTTAGTGGCTTTTTTGAGCCCTGATCCTATTGAATATCTATGGAAGGAGCTGAAACTTGCAGTCTGGAGAAGACACCTTTTAAACCTGAGGCAGCTGGAGCAGTTTGCTCATGAGGAGTGGGCCAAAATACCTGTGCACAGGTACTAAGAGTTATAGAAATTATTTGTGATGATTGCCTTTAAAGCTTGTGCAACAAAATATTAGGTTATGGGTAGAATAATATTTGTCCAGACTAGTTTTATTTGATTTTTTTTTTTTTTTTGATCCATCCTCCATTCCAAAGTAATGTCAGATTTTCATTCTTTATTTTCAGTAAATTCGAATTAATTGTTACTCTTGTCAATTTCAAGTTATTTTAGTGACCACTGTAGGTTTTTCTCTCTTTAACCCTTTAACGACCCTAGATGTATGAGTATGTCCTATTGTTGATAAGAGGCTTTGTAGTGGGATTGCGGCATGATCACACTACATAGCGGGCAGGTGTTAGCTGCTAATTGCAGCTAACAACCAGCAGTTACATAGCAGGATGGTGTCGGCGCCATCCCGTGCTGTTTAACTGTGTTTAATGAATGAGAAATGGTGGCGAGCACCGTTCCTCACTCCAATCAGAGCCCCCGCACCTTATGAAGGCTTCCAGTGCTGCCATGCTTTTGGATTTAACACCATATTAGTCTATACAATGCATTAGGTTGTAGAAACGATTGCGCCCACTAGTGGTGAAGCACCCTAAGGGGACTCAAAGTTAAGTAAAAAAATTAAATTATAATAATATATAAAATTTTATA
The DNA here is from genome assembly GCA_025379985.1 of Phyllomedusa bahiana. NCBI lineage: Eukaryota > Metazoa > Chordata > Amphibia > Anura > Hylidae > Phyllomedusa > Phyllomedusa bahiana. The sequence continues at coordinate 33,276 of JAODAL010013709.1, read as the reverse complement.
TATATATATATATATATATATTTATATATATATATTATATATATATATATATATTTATTTTTTTTTTTTTTTTTTTTTTTAATGTGTAAAAAAATAAGAAAATATTAAAAGTTCAAATCGCCCTCTTTTTTACCATTTTACAAATAAAAAAACAAATGTGTCAACAAAAAGGGGTTAATGGAAGGGTACCAGCAATTTTTGTCCACGTGTATATTTGGATGTATAAGCTATGGATTTGTATGTAAGGAGTAGTGGCATAGTGCCTGTTTTTGTATGGATGAAATACTTTTTAAATAGTTTTTAATTATCAACAGTTAATAAATAAAAATATATTTACATAGTTTGCTAACAAATGTAGTTTAGTGTATAAGGCCGTGTTCACACGGCTTATTCCCGACGGATTTGTGAGCTGTATTGAGCTCACAAATCCGCCGTGAATAAGGGGCGGGACAGGGGCGGGGCCGGGCGCGGCGGGGGCCCGGGTCCGGCCCATAGACTATGCATCATCTACGGGCGCATAAGCGCCGTAAATAATGTGCATGTCACTTTCTCCCCCCCGCGGCGGATTCGCCCAGCGGAGAGGACGACGGATTCCACTGTTCTCTATGAGAGCAGTGGGTTACCGTAATTGCGCCGCGGATTGGGGCCGTACTGCAGCGCAAATCCCGCGCGCAGTACGGCGCCAATCCCCGGCCAAATAAGCCGTGTGAACGAGGCCTAACTGTCACGGGTTTTAACAACGAACTTTGGGGGAACTTGATATACTGAAGTAGATGGGATATAAGATTCCTACTGCTCCCAGGTAGGCATTTGTTAATTTAGTGAAGGGTGTTCTACTGTTTTATTAAAGAGTCTGATTATAAATAATATTCTCATTTTTTGAAAACTAACACTCAAATGTACTGGAGTACACCTGAAAAAATAATCTAAACATTATCAGAAGAATGTTTATGCATATGGAACCTGAATGGCAGCACTCAGATTCCCTAGGAGAACCTGTCATCTCTACTTGTGCTACTGAAGAGTTCCTCATTATGGATCATAGGTTGTGCATAGGGACTAATATTTATCTTTCCTTTTCAGATCTCATTAAATTAAGGAGTGATCCATAAAATGGGCCCTTTTAATGTCCAAAATGTTACCTTTATTAGAAATATGAGAATATAAGGAGCATGGTCATTGCGCATATTTGTGACTCTAGTTTACAACTTAATGAATGGTGACTATGTACAGCTCTGCAGAATACGTTGGTGATATAAGAGTAATAGAAAATAACATCTTTAAGCTTTTACATAGTAGAAAGATAGATATATATATAAAGGGGTAAACCATTGGCATAGCATGTTTTGTCTTCCATTTGCTCTGTTTTGATGCACTTACCAGTTAACCACAATTAGACCAGATTTGATCAATGTGGAGAAATTAAGCCTTCTTATATGCAAGAAATCTTATGATACAATTAATTGATTGATTTAAGGGCTCAAGCACACAGCAGAGCCATGTGCTCAAAACCTGTGCAGCAATGCATGAAGGGCATAAGGTTTCTTAGTAGAAAGCCCCTAGACCTCCATGTACAGGCTCTTTGTGGTGCCATATCTAATGCTTCGGTAGAGACGTAGAGTCTGGTGGAGCATAACACATTTTTTCTGTCAGATTCTGTGCTATGAATATAGATAAAGCCTTTTCAAGAGACAACTAGGAATCCAATGGAGCATAAAACCATAATTTTCTAATGGATCTACAGATCCACTAGATCTACAGATCCAAATATACCAGAACATTGTTTGCATCTTCATGAAATTGGAGGTACAGTTGAGATTGTATGCATCTCCACCATAAGAGCTCTATACAGATCCTGCATGGGATCCTCCTTTCAACCAGACAATATCGCACAGAAGCAGATCAGTGCGCATCTCCAAACTCTGGCAACTATGGCTTGATGCATTTCAGAACAGTGTTAGATAAATTAATGCTGTCATATATGATAAATTACCACTTCAATTTCCAGTCAATAGACTGGTGTTTTCCTTGAACTGTATATTTAAAATATGATGGCACTCTTTCAGGGAATGTGGTTATATACTACGCATGGAAATTTGTTCTCTGAAATTATTTAATTATATTAATGTTTCTTCTGTATTGCAGTTACAAGAAAGCCAAGATGATATTTTAATGCATTAACAAAATGAAGGGCACAAATTTGCTTTAAGGTTCCAACTATTAAGAAAAGTAATTACAAGGACATGCCAAGTATATACTTTTGTCTTTGAAGTGAAATTCTGAATATATATTATACAGTCTTATTCACATATTATACCACATACCAAACTTGATTCATTCTCAAAATTCTGAATATACATTTTACAACATTTCATATTTCTGGGATAAGCCCCATTCACATAATATCCTCCCCCCCTTCCAGGTCGGAATGCCATGACGGGGCCAATGACAAGGGCAAACGTCCTACTTTCATTTCATTTGCCCTGTTTAGCATATTTGATTTGCCATACTTTTTTACAGTATCCCGACGGATACCATAAACAATATGTGAATGGGGCCTTAGGCCATGTTCACACGGCTTAAAATGGGACGTATTTCAGTCTGTAATTCAGTCCGTACTGCGCGAATTATGGCTGGAATACGTCCCAGTCATTAAGGTAATCCACAGTTCTCATAGAGAACTAAGATAGATTACATCTCTATCCTGCTCGGCGAATCCGCGCGGGGGGAGATAAGTGGACAATGTCATTTTCTAGCGAGACGAATAGCGCCGCTGGTAATGATAGTTATGGGCTGGCGAAGGGTTTGCGCCCCCCGTCCTAAACGCGTATTGTACTTAAGTTGCGTGTGAACATAGCCTTACACATAGGTGATGCCTATTTAATATAATCACATGGCATCAAAGTATAGTTATGGGGAAAATGTGGAACATCAAAATCTATAAAAGATACAATATCCTTGTTTTAACCTATGTTTTATACTATAATAAAATGGAGCTTCATCGTCGACATTTTAACACTTTTTAAATATAATTAATTTACATACAGCTGCTAATACAATTCTTCAAATCCCTCCACATTTCTTGTGGTTTAGTTTTTCGTGTGAGGTTTTGTGATTTGCGTTTTTAAAAATTTTTGGGTTTTTTAAAATCGGGCCCTGTCGGGAAATCTGTTAAAGGAAAAAATAACCCAAAAAAATTAAATTTGAACGTCATTCAAAATTGAGTAAGGGAAATTTTATTGTTACTTTGTAGCAACTAGTCATAAATGTCAATAATGTTAAAACACCATAAAGGTTCAAAAAGGGACTCAGAAATAAAGTAGTCTTAGAATGGCAGGAAAAAATAAAAACAAACAAAAAAAGGAGTATGCTTTAGGTTAGGAAATGGACTGAATATCATTGGTCATTTAATAACCATTTTGAAAAAAAAATGATTGACCATAGAGATATTGACCACAAACAGGTAGTGCATAGGTTACAAAAATGACTTCAAAATTCAAATGCTATAGATATAAAAGACATATATCAGAATTTTTTAAAAAGGGTCCACCCAAAACAAAAGCTTCTTTTGGTATTTACTTTTAGGGCCCGGCCCAAACATCCCAAATAGCAGAGAAAATAAATAGACCAACAGAACAAGTCAATGAACCAGAACTGAATAGCGGGGAGCAGTAAACCCAAAAATTAAAATAAAAAATCACTTTTTTTGGTGATATTTATAAAGGTCAAGAGTGCAAAGAGACAGATCTACAATACAACAAAATTTAACGTTACAAAAGTAAATGTTAAGAGGTTTTTTTTCCATTTTTCTTTCCCGTCCACCCCATACCATTTTTTGGGGATTTTAAATTTTTTATTTCACAAAATTTTATTTTAAGAAAAACCATGTGTTATTGGGGAGAATTGGACCTTTATTGCATTTATTGCTATTATTGTTCTCTTTGGTGAGCCCAAGGCTTAGGCACCTTAAAGGGAATGTGCCATCAAAAAAATTACTTATTGTTTAACTCGTATTTTTATGTGTTAAAAACAATTTCTTTAAGTTTTTGTTTTTTTATTTATTTTATTATGAGTTTTTCACTTTGCCAATAAGCCTTAATTATTAGTCTACACTTTGTCTTGTAAGAGAGAGATTTTCAGTGTTGCTCACTTATCAGCACAAGCAGGGTCAAAACTGAAAAGTTTTCAGTTATGTATATAGATAACACAGGCTCCACACAGTATAATGGGAGATAGTCCCAATCCCTCTCACATGATTCTTTCAGGTTCACAGAGCATGCTAGAAAATTCTCTGGAGTCAATGGGAATGAGTCAGATTTAGGCTATGTTCACACGGCTTATTTGCAGAAAGTCATTTACATCGGATTGCGATGTAATATACGTTAGAAATCAGTTGAAAATCAGTTGCAATTGAAGTGCATAAGGGGGTGTTGGCAGGTTATTTGTAGATCTGATTTCCGACGATTCACCATACAATACATTTGTAGGGGCTGAATCCGTCCGGAAATAATTGACATGAAGTGAATTGTCTTTTATTCGGTTTGCGTCGTCAATGCCGCGGGGCGGGCAATACGGCACGGGAACTACGCGATGTGTGACGACGAGCCCATATTTTCTATTGAAATCAATAGAAAATAGGTTGTGACTTGTTTCTGATGATTTGCGATGGATTAACGGATCGTCAATCGTGGCAAATACGCGGCGAAATAAGCCGTGTGACGAGGCCTTAAGGCTCCTATGTGCATGAAGCTGCTGTTAAAGTATCTCTTGGACTGCTGTTAAAGCATGTGCAAGCATGAATGCTGTCCAAAAATCTTTATAGGAGAATTGAGGAAGAAAAGAATATGTATTCAGTTGTCTTGTTTTATATGTAAAAAAAAAAAAAAAAAAATTGCGACAGATCCGTTTAAAAGATTGGGCTTTGTTAAGGCTACATCATGGAATCCCCTTTAAAAGAGCATAAAATAGCCTAGTAACAAAGAACACTAGTGAACTCCAGTTCACAAAATACTGAGACCTATTTCAGCATGTACATTGTTTAGAACAGTACGAGTATAATAATTATCCTTTCTAAAGTCCCTTTATTCTGACTTGCACAGTGTTAGTAAATAAATCAATAATAAAAAAGAGAAAATGATATAAAAGAAAAGCACCTTATATAATAATACTGTATTAATATAAATACAGGGAAACGGTACTGAAGAGTACACGAAATCCTGAATTTTTTTGTGAAATTTGTTAGGTACATATTATTTCATGTCTATAATAATTTCAAACAAGAGGATCTTGGTCAGAATATTAAGCTTAATACTATGCCGCAAAGTTCAGCATTCATTCGGTGTCGAAATCCGGAAAAATGAATTCTTTTGTTGTAGTATTTAAAATGTTCTGCCTACTGCAGCTATTTTTGATGTGCTTTACCAACATGGAATATTCTGCATCTTGGTATGTCACTGCCTCTAGATGCTAAGTAGTTTAAAACTAAGGGAGACATATCAGAAAAGAGGCGCCGCCACGCCAGTTTTAAGGCGTATTAAATGAGGATGTAGTGCGCCTGACTGTATGAACACGTCATAAATCTGGAGGCTGGTATACCTTACTTAGCATAGGCGCATATTTTAAGCGCATTTAAATTTGTCGTGCCTGGCAGAAACTGCACCCTGTTTTGGTGTAGGTGTTTTACAAATATAGAAATAGGGCTGCAACAGTTTTTTTGTATAAGATACAAACGAAAAAATTCGTGGCCCAATTCTGAATGTGCTGAAATCCTATTCTTGATTTAAAGGCACTGTCTTTTTAAGTGTTAATTACGTTCTTAACCCTTATTTATTAGGGTATCATGGGAAAGGAAAGGGTCATCATTATGAAAAATCAGACCCACTATGAACCTGGATAAAATGCTGCTATCAAGCAGCTTCTCTAGCTTTCAAAGACCTGTTTTATCCATGTACTGTATTAGGTACCATTTAGCTCTGTTTGTGATATCATTGGGTACTGAAAAAAATCTAAGCTGACAGCTAATTTTTTGGGGCCATGATAAGTACATAGAGATCTATACAACAAATGTAGCCAAACCTGGATACGGTCATGTCGTCTAATTTACTGAAAACATACGCTTTGTGAATCTGACTATCTTTGCCTTGTAGCCTTTTATGGTCCTGTGACGGCCCCACCATGGTATATGTCAGCTTACATTTTTCACAGTAACCTAACGAATACCAAATGAAAAGCATAAATGTGATGTGAATGAGGCCATACATAGACACCCATATGGTTTAAATGACCCCATGTAATGCTAATTTAATTTCATGTGGCCAATAAAGGGTAAATGAGCATTAAATGTCATGACCCTGGCAAATTTTGCTATTTGCTGGGAGTTGTGGGCGCCAACAGGGTTTATAGTAAAGGGACTGCCTTTATAGACTGACCAATACCAAGAATGCTATAAATACTACTTTTAAAAATAAATGTACCATAATATATAAAGAGGTCAAAAATAGTTCAAATTACTGTACTGATGTCATTAGCTTATCATTATTATGTCTAGTTTTGGCCACAGATAATATAATTATTGATAAGCAAATAACTTGACGTTATATTTCTTCCAGCATTCAGTAATAGTAGCTGAAGAGTACGTGGACATGCAAAAAAAAAAGAAAATCTAGTCGTTTTTAGAACATTAAGGCAGCAAACGACTATTCTATTTAGCTTTTGCGAGTAGATGGTGCTGGCTAATAATTGTCCTTGACCTTCATTATGCACCTGCGCTTTTTATGTACAGACATAACTTAAGTCACAGGCAATTATCTACCACTAAAGCCCTCAACCATTGCAGCTATTAAACCCTGTCTGACCATTAATATGTTCTTTCTCAGTAACTTCTGTGTCACATAAGCTTATTTATAAAATCGCTTATTGATTTACTCATAAGCTATTCTAATAATGCAGGTTGTTTTATCCAACAGATGCATAAAAATATTGGAGCAGCTTGTGCTCTGATGTGTTTTAGACTAATGAAGCAGATGTCTGCGGCATTCTTTAGCGACCAAACAAACGAACATAGTCTGTATCCTTCCTTGCACTTGTCCACTCATACACAATTCCCCTATTGGCACTGCCTTCAAAGTGTTCCTTAACCCGAAGGACCGGCCAGTGTATCACTTTAGAGTGGAGTGCACCGCAGGGTGTGGCACCATTTTTTGGATCCTTTTCGATTGATCGATTACTTGAGCATCCATGTTCAGCCATGCTGCACAGAAGGATACTTTCTGAGTACTGTCTCTACAACCTTATGCTTTACCAGGACATCCGACTGAACTTAATTGGTGAATCCAGTTGTTTTTTGAACAAATATACTAACGTTACACTTTGGATTTGTGTCAAGGTTGAATGTGAACTGAATATCAGTCATTAAAGATGGATCGAACCAAACCGAATAGTGGTAGAGTCCATGTTACCCATATAGACTTTAATGGACATTCCAAATCTCAAATATTTTAACAATATTCAAACAACACTACTACTAATGCTTTTGGCTATAAAGGGATGTAACAACAATAATTTAGTAATGCTACAAAAACTTAAATCATAAAACCCGAACTTATGTTGCATTCATTTTTTGTAAGTAACTTTTTTAGAGTGCCTGATTTTTTTTATATAACAAAAATATACTTAAAGGGATGTTCTGGGACTTTAAAAAGGCTTGTTGGTCTGCTGGGGTATGATTAAAAATAGAAAAAAAGAAACCTATCAATCCTTCGTGTCGTTCCGTTCGTCACAGTCTGGCCCTTCATCCTGCTGAATAATGGAATTCCTCATTCACGTGCTACTGTGCAGCCATTCATACTGGCACATTGGGTCACGTCCACGTGATGTTGTGGCTGTGACTGGCTAACTTGAACGTGAACATTTGAAGTTGTGCTCAGAGGATGGGATGAACAGGGGGGGGCCAGGTGGGAACGGCGCATCACTCGAGGTGAGTAGGTTTTTTTTTTTATTTTAAACATCACTCAACAGACCAACAAGCCTTTATAAGTACCGGAACACCCCTTTAATCGGGTTGTAGAGATTAGATTACTTTTTTTTCCCACCAAAACACCTCCACACCTGGTTAAAAGGTATTGCAGCTCAACCCTATCTATTTCAATGAAGCTGCACTATAATACCGAATACAAGCTATGGACAGCTGTGAAGTCGGTTCTGAAGGAAAGCAGTCGTGGTTTTCTAATCAATTATAACCTTTTTAAAGGAAAAGTATATTCAGGAAAGAATATAAGTAGACAATTGTGCTAACTATTGTGTGCTCCCTTTTCTCCATGTTACATATAGGCAGTAGGTTAAAGCCGCGTATGTAATGATGCTAAACTCTGGGAGTATTACCATACAGAAGTGCTGTGGAAGGTCAAATTCACCTGTAAAGAGACACACTTTTCAAAATGTAATTAGTTAGAAAAAACTATGCATTGAGTGAGCTTAATAAGGCTTTTTGCCCTTTAAATTTATCATTTATTGTCTCCTTAGTCACCGACCACCACTGTGTAGCTTATATTATGGCGGTATGCAGTGTTACCTCATGTTTTACCCTGCTATCTTGCTTTCAAAAAAATTGGCAGACAGGAATTGATCTGTGATGACATAGTGCCACTACTTGTGTACTGGTGTTTCTGATACTGTATTTGAACAGTCATAGACTTGGGTGGTCGGTAACCAAGGAGACAAGAGAGCAAGTTGAAGGTGCAAAAAAGGCCTGCATTAGCTCAAGCATAGAGATTTTTAAATGCATGTACATGCATTTTGAAAATGGTTTACAGTAATTTGCCCTTCCTGCAACACTTGCTGTGATGAGATTACCCCTTTAACTCAACTGTCTTGCAAAACCTGGTGTCAGGAAAAACCCCCAGATTATTTTACACTTGGCCTTATTGCCTATAGAAAGCAACTGAAGCCCTATAACTGACAGGCAATTATGCTGTATGCTAGTATGGAAACTTTCCCACAATCATAAGCATTATGTAAGCAATCAATGCAATCACTATTCGTTAAGACAAAAAAGTTAAATGTAATGTAATAAAATAAGATAAAAAAAATTCTACTCAAAAACAAATTATTAATGAAACATCGTTTCATTAAACCTTAATTATTTTTCTAAAAATAGTTCACCATAAAATACATGGTACTGCTGCAATTGGAATGACCTATACAATAAAAAGAAAAATTAACTTAATAATTTTACCACATGAAAGATACTAAATGGGCTGCATTTATAAACTCCAAAAAAATTGATATAAATTAATCAATAAATTCTATGTACTAAAAAAATTCCAATAAAAATGATAACCCATTCATCATAGAGCAATGTCAACAACAAAAATGAAAACGTTATGGCTCTTATAATGGAGTGATAGAAAAAGTACTTTACTTCCAAAGAACCTGCTTTTATTGTGCAAAAATACTAAAATGAAAAATAAATCATGCATAGTCGGGAATGTTGTAACATGTTATTTTTATTGTACAGTAAGCAATGAAAAAGAAAAAAATTAAGAAATAATGGCAGAATTTATATTTTTACCCCCCAAAAAATTAAATTCTTGAACCTCTCACTAACAATTTATATGGACTCCAAAATGATGCCTGAAAAGTACAGCTCATCTCACAAAAAATAAGTCCTCATACATCCACATATGCCACTATATGAGTAGCCGTACTTTTGATGTAAACCTTTAACGTAGGACTTAGAGGAGTTGTCCACCACAAATGTTTTTTTTTTTATTTTGCTGCTAGCAGTGCCCATTTAAATATAAAAAAAACCTTATACTTGGCTCTGTCCTTTGGGATCCAGTGGTGCAACGTCCCTGTATCAGTGGTAAACTTCTATACTATATCTGGGTACCGGTTTGGTCTTTGAATTCCCACCAGACATCAGAAGATCTATGTGACACTGCTATGTTTGCCTGAAGAGGAGTACTGTCTACAGTCTATAATATAATATAATGTGTATAATATAATACAGTCTAGAAATACTGTTGTGAAGTGCTTATGTCTTATAACAATAACATTAAAGGGGTTGTCCACTTTACATTGTTTTTATTGATTATGTGTACAATAGGAAACAGTACACTTTTCTAACATACATGTGTTAAAAACATACATTCATGGTCCTGTTTTATATCAATGCAGTAGGCACCAAATGGTATAGCCCACATTCCTGCCCACAGTAGTGGCTCCCATGGAGTAACTGCACAGACTGAACAGTTGAGGACCCCGCCACATCATGTGACCCCGGTGATGGTAGTTTATTGAGTAAGGGCTTGTTCACACGACGTTTTTGTGATTGTTTTACGGGTTATTTTTTCGGACCGGCCAAAACGGATCTAACAATTGTCAGTGTGATTAAATTGCCTTTCTATGGCAAAAAATAGCGCATCGCTGTTCACACGAGTGATGCCAATGGCGCTGTTGCGATCCGTTTTCGGATGTTTGAAGATCTGAAATGTCAATTCTTTTGGTTTTAGCAAAAAGAAATCCCATAGGAAATAATGGAATGTGCGCATTTGGCAGCATACATTGGGTGCGTTTTAATCGCGGTTTAGATGCCAAATACGGAATCCGTAAAAGCATATTGGATTTAATTAAATATAAAATTTTAACTTTTGTTTGGGTTATATTTTGTATCATTTCTATGGGAGGGCTACTTTTTTCTGATGCAATGTGTGTTAGAGAATGCCTTATTTACAATGGGTATAAGGAGAGGGAGGAGATAATGTCAGTCCCACAACTAGGCATACCAGGATGCACAGGACGTGGGGGTCTCTGAGTTTGAAAATATTGGTTGATTTTTTTAAAAATAGGGAGGGGGGTGCTGCTGCGGGTTCTAAAATATAGACGTCTGTACAGTCTGATTGGACTATAGGTAAAACAAAAGTTTTTTTTTCTTGGTCATTGATAGGTTATATTCTATTTAAATTGCAGTTTGATAGGTTACATAAAGCATTGAAAAAACGGATCCAGAAAACGCATGCAATGCACATACTAAAAAGGATCAGCTGTTGCGTTTTCTGGATCCGCTTTTTGGATGCAGTTTGCATCCAGTTTTCGCAGGTTAAAAACGGATCCGTAAAACGCATCCAAAACGTCGTGTGAACAAGCCCTAACACAACTTTTCCAGTTTTGCTATCTATCTGTCAGGGTCTGTTGAGAAGCCACTTGTACAGTTTTCTCTCTGTCTTCTCTGTGCTTTGTTATACAATTAACTTTATTAACCACATGACAATTTCACCCAGAAGCAGTTGAGTTGTGGTTTTTTAACTGGTAACGTTTTATTAATGAGTAACCACACACAGTGAAGAAGTTGCTACACAATATATTGGTGACATTTATTCCATCATTATTCAATTAACCTATAGAGGTCATGTAACCCTGTTACTAACTGAATGCAACAAAGTCACATGACTGTTCAGCCCATACAGTTACTCCATGGGGGCAATACTATGGACAGGAATGTGGGCTGTCCCCTTTTTTGTGCTTTAGATAGGGACATTTGTATCAAAGAGGTATAGGAACAGAATTGTATATTAGAAAATGGTGTGATTTCTTATTATGTACATGATAAAACAGTATAAAGTGGACAATCCCTTTAATAGTGACAATGTAAAAAATTCAGTAGATAATGTATGTAAATGCATAAAGCTGTAAGTATTAGTGGCGACAATGCCAGTATATATGCTTGTTTATTGTATTGCGTATGTGACTATAAATGTATCACAGCAACAACACAGATACTGGAGCTATAGTTATGTTTGTGTATCCCACATGCAATGTTAGTAGTTGTGCTCGAATTCACTGTAAGCTGACCAGTTGTACCAGTTCTTTTGTGTATATCCTAGGAACTAATATAACACTTGTTGGTAGCAGCTTGGGGATATACATTTGCATAGAATGATGACATTTCAACTCCTAGACACATGCCATCAGTCATGCACAATATCGATGATATGACGTTAGGGACAGGTCAATTTTAGCTATGGCTCTACATGTGAATAAAACTAATTCTCTAAAAATACAGAGAGCTAATCAATTACCTGCATTGAGTTGTCTATAAGATGAGAAGTTTGAAACCCAGTGGTCCTGGGTTCGGAATAGGATAGGGGACTGTTGGTTTCTAGTTTTAATAGTTTGTAAGGCGAGAAAAAAGAACAAGACGTCCATCCAGTTCAGCTGTTGTGCTTAGTATTGATCAGAGGAAGGCAAAAACCCAATGAGGTAGAAGCCAATTGTGACCTCATTGTAGGGGAAAAAATCTTCGACGCAAATTGGCAATCGGAAAAATCCCTGGATCAATGACCCTCTCCTGAATCGAGACATATAATTGTTATACTAGTACGCTCCAGAAATGCATCAAACAGTTTTGATCCGTTATGAATTCACCATGACAAGTTTCTGGAGAGAATTCACAGTCTCATGCTCTGTACACGTAAAGAATCCCTTTTCTATGTTTTTATGTAGAATAGAAACTTTCATTTCCTCAAGAAGTAGGAGGATGCCCCTTGTTCTAGATAAGCTGGGTATAATAAATTTGTGAGACAGATCTATATATTGACCTTTGTTGTATTTAAAACATATTTATTATGTCCCGAAGGTCTTTTGCTAATCTAAATAACCCTAATTCTTGCTAATCTTTTGGGTATTGTAGTCCACCCAGTCTTTTATTATTGGTTGTTCGCCCGTCTTTGTACCTGTTCAAGTCTACAATGTCTATCTGTGCACTGGTGCAAAACTGTACCCAATATTCATGTGTGGTTACCCTGTGACTTTGTATAATGGGGCGAATAATGTCACTCATCATGTGCAATCTATGCCCCTTTTAATGCACCCATGATCTATTTGCCTTGGCTTGCTGCTGTATGATCACTGGGTGCTACAATTAAGTTTACTGTCCACAGGATTCAAGTTTTATGTCATTTTACCAGCCTTTTTCCATTTAACATCGTAGTATGTAAATGGATTTCTCTTTCATGTGCATATAACTTGATTTATTGTATTAAACCTCATCTGCCATATCCGGCCATGCCTCAACTTATCCAGATCACTTTGTAATAAACACATTATCTTTTGTGTTGATTTACTTTCAAGAGTTAGTATCGTCTGGCAAGATGTATTTATGGTGTAATCTGGTGTAAGATCATTAATGAAAAATGTTGGAAGAGGATTAGGGCCAATAGTGACCTTGTGGTAACCATAGTAACAGCGACAGTCTGAGTAATGTATTTTAATTACTACCTTTGTTTTTTCCTATTCAGTCGAGCGCAGTTACTCTACCCTCTTGCAAATTTTCCCCAGCCAAGCATTCTCATTTTATTACCTTATGTGGCGTATAAATGCTTTAGAAAAATTTAGATATTATGACATCCAGTTGGCTCACCCGATCAGTCTGGAATGACTTCTCATAGAAGCTGATGAGATTAGTCTGAAGGAGCCGATCCTTCATAAACATGCTTGAAACGGAGTTATAATTTATGTCAGTGAGATATCAAGTATAGCATTTGAGAAATTCAACATTTACTACCAAGAGGTCAAAATTACGGCCTATAATTTCTGGATCGCTTTTGATTTTTGACTATTTGACACATTTGTATGCGCCAACACTTTGGGACATACCGAATTAGACAGTATAAATATTAAGAAGGCGGCTATTATGAATCATTTAAACTCTTTAAGTGGGTGTATGCCATCTGCTGGGGATTTGTTATTTTATCTTACGCACCCTCGACGCACACTCTTCGCAATTCTCTCCTCTCCGGCGCCTCCTTAGCGCACCACCCACAGCGGGCAGAACAATTGTAGTTGGAGATTCTTTAATATATCCCCTTCTGATTTCAATTAGATGCTCATCTCTCCTTGGGTAAATACCAGTGGAGAAAAAAAGTGTTTAATGGTTTCAACTCTAATGTGGTTGTTCTGCTTTTTTCTCAGTCGTCCTTACAGTCTCTCCCTTCAGTATTTTTCAAAGGGCAATTCATTTGTTTTAGATTTTTTATGTTTATATAGTTCATAAAATATTTTGGGTTGGTTTTACTTTATATAGCAATATCGTCTTTCAGTTCACGAGCATTTGCTCTGTCCTGTATCTTTCATTTTTTTAATCACATTTTATTTCTTTTCATTACTAGTTCTTAGTGCTCTTCATACCTCTGTTTTAGTAGTGAAAGCTGGTTCTGCTTTTGTTTTTTTATTGCCTCTACATTTAATCTATGATTGATACACATTGGGTTTTTCTGTTTACTAATTTTTATTACTATAAGGTATGTGACCGTCACTTCAGATGTGTATATAGGATGTTTCTATAAAAATTTCCATTAATTATTTGTTTGCATATTTAATAACAGTTGTCCAGTAATTACGGGTTTAGGGCCTCTAGAGAATATATGAATTAGCCTTCTAATTTCGAGAGTATGTGTTTTGTGGCTCCCTTGGCAGAAAAAAACTCTATTGAGAATAAACGGATAAAATTTATTTATATTATGGTCACTATTCACTAAGGTGCCCTAACCTGAACCAATTGTTACTCTGTAAGGTCGATTAGTCATATAGTAAGTCTAGAAGTGGGAGACTGTTTCCTGCTTATGTGGGTTGAAGCTACTGTTGCAACACATTTTGCGGCAACGGGTAATTATTCATTAGTTTCTATTGTAAAAAACCTGATTCTTTGTGGAAGCAGAGCGTCAAGCGTTTTCATGTCCCAAATTGATGTAGGATAGTTTAAGTCGCAATCATATAAGTAACCTCATTCTGATGTTAGGCGCTCAATATTTTGTGAGGAGTACATCTTACATAGGTTTGTTTATTGGGGGCTATAGCAGATTCTTATTAGATTGGATCTACTGTTATTACCCCCATGTATCATTTTTCCTGTTCTATGATTCCAACATTGATCATTTGACCTGTATATATCTTCTCTGCAGTGTTGGGCTTCAGAGCAGGATTATCATAGAGACGACTTCCCCGCTTGGTTTTTATGATCCTTTCTAAATAAGATACTGTAACCGCTGCACAGTTAACCGCAGGTCGTAGTCTTGTCACAGAATCATGTCTCTGTTAATCCCTCGATTATGGTATATTTTTTCAGCTATTAATAATTCGAGTTCATTTACTTTTGGTTTGTCGTTTGGTCCTCGTGATTACTTTGCATTGGGTTGCAGATGCTAATTTAGGCTGTTTTCAGTTTATTAATTCCTTTCTACCTGATTCTTTATTAACTTATTGCTATCACCTTACTCTACACCCCCACACCCACGTTTATTCCTAAATTCCAGTCTCTATACTTTGCAGACTTTCTTGCAATTTTCTATATGTGTAGTTACCCCTCCCCCAGTCCCTCTAGTTTAAATATTCCTCAACTCCCTGCATATTCTTGTCTCCCCAATACAGCTGCCACCTCCCATTTAGTGCAGCCCACCCTAGCATAGAGTTCTGTAGCCAGACAGAATTGCAGTGTCTCAAAAACCAAAATCCTCTTTATACACAATTTTTGAAGCCCTTATTACCTCTCTAATCTCCCGCTGCTTCTGGTGTGGCCCGTTGGAACATGGTTATTACTGAAAATATTACTCATGGAGGTCCTTGCCCTGAGCTTTTGGGCCCTAAATCCACGAAATCCTTTTTACGAACGCTTCATACCTTAACTTTGTCATTGGTGCCAATTTGGGACCATGACAGCTGGATTTCACAGCCTCACCAGCAATCTGTCAACTCGATACGGATATGTCGAATAGCGGCAGGTATAATACTGTTCGTCGATCCAGTCTTTGTGGCAGTTTGCCTGTCTGTGCCCCTATATGGAGTTGTTCCCAATACTAGCACTGTTCTAGCCTGACTGCACTCCTAATTCCATTTATGGAGCAGAAGGGGAAGTGTCTTGCGGGCAATGCTATTATGAGCTGATGATCCCCTCATCGCAATCTTGCAATTTGTTGGGGTTGTACCAATCAGACTGAGCCTCTGACACCTCTTCTTCTACCTTCTTTCTGATGTTACCCGATAGCTGCCTATGTTTCCTGCACTATGCTACCAACCCACTCCCAGCATTAACCTGCGAGTGATTGCTCTCAGGTGGGCAGCCGGCTCGCTTCAGTGGCAATGGTTTCAGTAGTTGCGCCAACTTGCTCATTTGATCCAGGGATTGGGCTTCTAATGTGGCAGTGTGCACCATTTGCACAGCAGTATTGCCTCGAACTGTTGTACGGGATGGCATAATTGAAGTTTGTGCAACCGGACAGCATTGTCAAACATGAAATTATGGGGATGTTTACCAAAATATATGATTCAATTATAATAGTAATTACAAATACTGTCCGTCTAAACTCTCCAAATCTAAAGTCTCTAATCTAAAGTCTCACTTTAAAAGAAACACACTTTAAGAAAAAACTCGAGACTCGTTCACTCGCTAAAATACTCGTTTTAACCTCTACCACACTGTCTGTTGGCTGTGCTGCAACCTCTCTTTTCAGGAACAAAAGGTTTGTTATTAAGTTTAATTTGTATGTAAGTTGGAATAGATATATTTATTAAATGCAACTCCAGCACTAAAGGTTTTTTTTTTTAGTTTTTGATAGTGCAGGAAAGGGTTTTTACATTTGTTTTGCAGTCTGTGCAGCTGTTAAGAAGATTTCACCTTATTTTCACTGTGCTACTGTGGCATGCTGGAACTTGTCGTTCCACAGTTACTATCTGCTGTGGAACATGGAACTACAAGTGCCAGCGTGCCCCTTATGTCTCCATTTGTAACTAAGGTACAGATGTAAGTCGGAACGGTGTAAGTCAGGGACTGCCTGTAGTTGATTTCCATTAATTGCATCTTTTCTTTGGGCAAATAATTATCGTTTGTTGGCAGCACTTCTCATGTGGACAGTGAATGTGCTGTAGCAATTATTGAAAGTAGTTTGTACAAACAATGCCACAAACTATTATTCACGTGAACCCTTCACAATCACAGTAAACTGATAGTACATGATCACTGTATTGCTGATCAGCACTCATTACAGGGAGTAAATCTGTCCATGTAAAGAACCCTCAGTAGATATGTTTGACTACCTTCCTTAACCATGTCTTTTCATTCAGCTTCTTTCCTGGTTATTCCGTTTTAGCATTTTGCATTACATTTGGATTTATCTATGTACTATGCTTATAATGTTTAAAACATACCAAAGTAACCATAATTACAGATACTACATAGGTATATTTCTACTTTTGTACAATGCTCCAGCGTCCCACAAGAACAATGTGTAATCACAGACAACATGCAACACTTGAAAATTTGTTATTACACATTCGGCCGCAGTACTTCTTTTTATTTGATTTCGGCAATTAAGGGCATGTCCCCATGGCAGAGGACAAATACTGGTCCGTTTATCTGACCGGTATTTGTCCTATTTTAGTGCTGTCCCCACGGCCGCAATGAGTGGAGAAAAGCCCTCCCCTTTCCCATTCACATGCACATATTCCGCATGTGAAAACCGCGTGCATGCACAATGTTTCTTGGGTGGCCGGCAGTCTGAAAAAACGGCGGGTGGAAAACCCGTGCAGTGGGGACTGCTGCACGGGTTTTCCATAGAGCCCCATTGTGCTCGTTTGCAGATGGTTTTTCAGACGGTCTGCAAAACCGCAAACCGTCTGAAAAACCGTGCCGTGGGGACATGCCCTAACTGTTCAAATGTTCTCTGGATGGATTAATCTCTCATTCTGATGGCAGATTAGTAAATTTAGTCAGAAAGTTTGACCGTTTGACTATAATAACACAATGTGAAATCCACTGTATGGCCAATTATGCATAGAGCCCATCTATCCTAGATTGTCCTGTTATCATGGTTTCCAGATCACATTTTTTTCATTTATTTTATACTTTCTGAATTTTTAGATTACACAAATTCTTTTCATTTCTTCCATGCTCAAATGGGTTGTAAGCAGTAATCACATGCTATATGGGGATGCATCAAGCTGTCAATCCGCAAGATGAAAACATTTGCTTATCTTTTATCCTATAAATACCTTTTTTGATACAAAACTGAAAGCTTTCTCCCTGTCAATCAAAATTTAGTTCCCTGTCTCAGTAAAGTAATAGCTGGTGCTTTCTTTTCATGGAATGGTGGGTAATAAGTCTGATGGAGTTTCCCTAGCTGTCCATACAAACAGACATTGTTAGTACAGGAAGCATGATGGGTGTTAGTAACACAACTGCTGATTGGTGCTTCAGATAATACTAACGTTTGCTGCTAAGGGAGAGAAAAAAGTAGGTGCTTTAGGGTATGTTCACACGGCATCTTGTGTCCGTGTCACCATATCTTTTGGGATGCGTGTCTGGGTCCATCTGAACGGACCCAGACACGCATCTAACAATTAGCAGTGAGATTATCACTGCTGGCAATGAGAAACACACAGCGGCGTTCACATGAGTGATCGCCGCTGCGTGTTTGCATTGCGTCTGTCTGATCCGATTTTCGGATCTGCTCCAAGAAATCACATGTCATTTCTTGGGAGGGGATCTGAAAGACGAACCCGACAGACGCGATGCAAACACGAAGCGGCGATCACTCATGTAAACGCTGCTGTGTGTTTCTCATTGCCAGCAGTGATAATCTCACTGCTAATTCTTAGATGCGTGTCTGGGTTCATGCAGACGGACCTAGACACACATCCCAAAGGCGTATGTTGACACGGACACAAGACGCCATGTGAACACCCTTATTGTCTGATAACAGCTACTGGAAAGAGAAAATAAGACCAAATGACCAAATCTACATTAAGGGCATGTCCCCACTGCACGGGTTTTCGGCCGGTTTGCGGTTTTGCAGACCGTCTGAAAAACGGGCCGAAAATGAGCAGAACGGAGTTCTATGGAAAACCCGTGCAGCAGTCCCTACTGCACGGGTTTTCCACCCACGGTCCGCCTGCAAAACGTTCTACAAGCACATTCTTCCGTACGGTTTTCGGACGGAATCTGTGCTTGTGAATGGGAAGGGGGAGGTCTTTTCTCTGCTCATCGCGGAGAAAAGCCACTCCACCCCCTCCCCCCGCAGCCGTGCGCACTGCACACAAACCGGACAAATACCAGTCGGGTAAACCGACCGGTATTTGTCCCTTGCCGTGTGAACGCGCCCTAAGTCAGGTTTCTATCATTTATTATGTGGTGGTAGTTTTAGCATTTATAACCCATTTAACTTTCTCTATTTATTGAGCACAAGCAAAACAAAGTGCAGTAAAAATATAACTGTTTTTTTTTTTTTAATCTGATTGCTCTGAGATTAATGACATTTACCCCACATCAGCATTTATCATACAATTACACTACCTACTTGATAATCAATAATAAATCTCAAGCAAGTCTATTTCTGTAGCTTTACAAATTTCCGCAATGAAAGCAACATATTATTAAAAGTAAATAAAGACTGAAATTTTTAGTCTGTCACTAAGCAAGAAATAGGCTATATACTAAGAAAAATAGCCAAAAGACATTCTGTAAATTACAGTGGTTGCTTTCATGACTGTTTCCAAGTACTGGGCCTTGAGGACTAGCCCATGGCTTCAAACCGAGTTCAATGTTTAGAATACAGATTGTTCTAAAAAACCTGAAAGTAGTTTTAGAACATACTGTAACTATGATTTGTTCATGTTAAACTGCCTCACTGCTGTAGAAGTCTGACACAGATTAATATAGGAACATTTACAGACGTCAACAGGAATTTTTCATACTTAAATGGCCCACTTAGAGACCTTCAGCTGCGCATTAGCCTCTGCTACACAAAGGCCTTCTATAGCAGTTCTAATACAGCACAGAGGCAATTTATTTTAACTATCTAGAGAATAATAGAAAATGGCTTCAACTTTCTAAGTGTACGTTTTTTTGTGCAAAAAGAATGCTGAAACATATTTTAAATTATCGAAAATATAACATAATTATGCACATTGATAGAACTGGAAAGTGCTAAGCGCCCAGGCAACTGGAAGCCTTTTTTATGTTTTATAAGACGGCTAGAGTAACTATCTTTAGATTATTTAAGAAATGTTAGAAGTAAATTAACATTAACTCTAAGGCTATGTTCACACGGCTTATTTTGGGGCACATTTCGCCAAGTATTGTGAGTGTACTGCACTCTAATATGAGTGAAATGCGCCCCAATCATTATGGTAATCCACAGTTCTCATAGAGAGCTATGGATTACGCCTCCTCTCCCCGCATATGCAATACGATCGTATTGGAGGCGCGGGGAGATAATTGACATGCCATTTATTCACGGTGCTTATGCGCCGCGACTAATGACAGTCTATGGGCCGGCGGGCTACCGACCCCCCGCATAGCGGGAGGACGCGCAGGTCGGCGCGAGCTCCCGAACAACCGGCGTAATTGCGGGGCGTACTGTACGCCCCGCAGTTAAGCCGTATGAACACAGCCTAAAGTTAGGTGGAGGCATTTATTTGTATATTTTATTAGAACATAGTAAATTATAAGTATTGGCATTATTATATCATATGATATTTCAATTACATATTTATGTCTTCAGAACAGAAACAGTCATAGGCTGACCAGTGATAAAGGGCCAGTCTACATGTCGTTTTTTTCTGACTGATTTCGGATTTGGAATCAGTTTGAAAACTGAATGTTAACAATTATCATCGACCTCAATCGAAAATCTGACTGCGAGTCTACACGGCACAGATTTTCGGAGGTTGGATATCAAAACCGACGGTTTTGCAAAAACTTGCAACATGCACATTTTTACGTCGGATTTCCAGAGGAAAATGTATTGTTCAATGTCAATGGGACAGCCGAATCCTAAATCCGACAGGTGTTGTCTTTTGTATACAGAATCCACTCGTTGTAGTTTGATTATTTGAGTGAAAATTTCACACGATCCCTTAAGCACGGCTCTGTGCTCTGGCTGTGTCCCTCTCTCTCTTTTAGCTCAGCGTGGCTTGTTTACATTTCCTTCTTAGCAGATAAGGCACGTCCTGGTAAAACCCCTTTAAGTGTAGTGAGTCTGTCTGGCCATTCAGGAGTTTTCGCTCTTTACTATCAGAGCTAAAAAGAGATAAGATTTTATATACAATTTTTAATTGCATAGGACATAAATGTACATTTCAGAATCTTTGAGTAAGGTGATCTGTATCAAATATTTACATACACGGCACCAGATCTCTGGAACATGTTACCACAGGCGATCAGGCACACTCAGAACCTTCATAGTTTTAAGAGGGCCCCGAGAATACATCTTCTCAGTCTGGCCTACCAGAATCCCCACTCTCTAGTGCACACATTTCTGTCACACCCTACAATTCGGCACTTATCTGTATATAGATGCACTGTCTGGGTGGCAGGTTCGTCCGAATTCTATATAAACCACCCCATATTTATGTCTTATGGCTGAACCATTTTACACCTAGCACTTTACAGCCTTTGTCTCACCCGTACACCCTAATAGATTGTAAGCTCTTGCGAGCAGGGCCCTCACACCTTGTGTCTCATCTGTAAGTAGCTTTTCATCGTGCAATGTATTTTTTTGTCTGTACTGATACCCTCTATATTGTAAAGTGCTGCGGAATATGTTGGCACTACATAAATAAAGATTATTATTATTATTAGTTGGTCTGACCTCATCTCATTTTGCTATGATATGAATTCTAGTTACACCCCTGAAAAGGCTAAACAATTAGCTGCATGCAAACTGAATCTTTATACCATAAAATATATCCACATTGCATTAATATGGCGCCTTTAATTTTCTATATGTTTTCTGACAAAAAATATAACTGTAAAGGAAAGGGCAAAAATGTGTATTTCATTTTAATTCGCAGACTAACTTTATATATATATTCTGTCTGCATCACAAAACAGCTCAAACAGGCTCACACTGCAGTTTTCTAGTGTAATAATTCATAGTTTAATTCATTTAAAAATAATTAAATAACCCAACCCTACTACAATTCATAAGTTAATTGCTATCCTTAGCAATTAATAACATAACTTACTGATTCACTACTACAGCAGTTCCCTCAACGTCAAACCAGCTTTATTTATTTAATAAAACTCCAGAATTTCAAAGTGGTCTGGTTTAGAAAACAAGCTTCCAAATACCCTATTCGGACATCAATTAGCCAAGAGGAGAGTGACTATGAAGAGCATCTTAATCTTTATTACACCAATGTTCTCTAACCAGTTGCTCTGGAGCCACATGTGCCTCATGGGTCCCTTTTAGGTGGCTCGCTAGTGGTTGGCAATTGCATACTGTATACTAGTATGCATTATTGGCACCAT
The DNA here is from genome assembly GCA_025379985.1 of Phyllomedusa bahiana. Taxonomy (NCBI): domain Eukaryota; kingdom Metazoa; phylum Chordata; class Amphibia; order Anura; family Hylidae; genus Phyllomedusa; species Phyllomedusa bahiana. The sequence continues at coordinate 10,976 of JAODAL010013709.1, read as the reverse complement.
TATTGGCATTATTGGTGGATTGTTGAGCCAGGGACCCTGTAAGTAAGGGAGCCCATTCTCACTTTAAAGCACTTAAGTGACAGTGACAGGAATTGGTTTTGGAGTGGAATCTCTATAAAACACTGCCTGTCCATATACCCTGTCAGGGCACATAAATGTTAGAGAGGGGAAGAGGCTTCATTACATCAAGATACAACTTATTTTTAGGTTTCTTTGAAATCCCTTTAAAAAACAATCTTAGCTAATCTTGATTTACTTGTCAGCATACGGTATGTTCAGACGGCGTATTTCTGGGGCATTCTTCAGCACATAATTGTGCTGCAATGCGCCCGAAGTACGTCCCGCAAATACGATAAAAATCGCAGCACTCATTGAGTGCTATGATAAGCTGACGTTTTCCCCGATGCATATTGAAGAAGTGACATGGGGGAAAGCAAAAGTGAATGTAGGTGCCGCTATACGCCGTCTGAATCCGGCTTTAGGCTTTATTTACAAGACAGAATTTTCCTTACTGAAAAATCCTGTGGTGTAGCTGATGGGGCAAGGGAGGTGATGGTCTGGCATAGGCAGCACGTCTCCTAGTGCCCGTCCTGGGTAGCACGTTAGTGGCATGGAGTGGAGAAGAGTGCCAGCAGTCGTCGTATGCCGATCCTACTCTTCTGCCAGCCCAGGACAAATAATTAGGCTGCAATCATCCCAGGCAGGCAGCTCCTTACTATGCAAGCTCAGAGCACAGTGGAGGGGAGTGACTTATACCAACACACAAGCAGCTCACTGTATAATGTTACATTTATATAAGGTGTGTCTGTAATGTAAATGTGTATTCATAATGTATACACATTGCAGGCTAAGGCATACTTTCTATGTTATGTGTATACATTATGTCACATGAGATTGGCTGATGTGGTAGGCAAGCTGGGACCTATAGTTCCACATTATGTTACACGAGGTTGGCTGGTGTGGCAGTCATGCTGGTACTAACATTTCACAAACTAAGAAAGTGAATCCCACTATAAAACATAACTTTTATTAATACTAATAAAAAAAAAAAATCAAAAAAAACATTCTCTCTAGAAAACCCTGGGTACTATACCCCTACCTGATGCAGGGTACTTGCCCCTAAAAGGGCGACCCTGAACCTCTAATAGCGTAGGAGGTTCAGGGTCGCTTTCTTAGTCTGTGAATTTTTTCAATTTATGTCAAATCCCATTGTGTGTTATGTTTATATGATATATGGTTCCAATCCATTCATTATATTGGCTGTGAAGTTTTTTGGTACTAACAGTTCCACAGTAGTAGCTGTGGAATTACAAGTAACAGCATACTACACTATATATTTTTTAAGACCTAAAGCATAATTAGTGTGGTATGCTTGTACTTTTAGTTTCACATCAGCTGCTGCAGCAGCATGCCTGACACACAAGCCAGTCTGAAAGATGAGGCACTATAGGTGTCACAAAACATAAAAAGTGGGAGGGGTGGCAAACTCAATGGGGCTAATCTGTGCCCCGTTTTCAGACATGGATTTCAAAATTAACATTGGAAATATTTGTGCTGTACAAGCTATAGTGCAAATAGCTAATAAGTGTAAGGGCTAGTTTACACGGCTTATTCAAGCCGAAATTGCGGGACGGATTCCGCCCGCAATTACGGCTTGAATAAGGGGCTGCCCACCGGCCCCATAGACATCCATTATCCACGGCACATATCCCACCGGGATAATGTGCATGTCACTTTCTCCCCACCCGGCGGATTCGCCAAGTGGGGAGGAGAGACGGAATCCATAGTTCTCTATGAGATCTGTGGATTACCGTAATGGCTGGGACGGATTCCGGCCGTAATTCGCACAGTATGGCGCGCAATACGGCTGAAATACGTCCCTGCAATAAGCCGTGTGAATGGCCCTTAATGGGATGCTTTTCCTATGGAAAACAGAGTACAAAGCATGTGATTCTGAGGTGGAATCTGCACCAAAATCCAGCAGGGAACACAGCTCTAGGCTAGGTCTACACAGCATATGACAAAATACCGTCGGAAATCCGACAGCATTTTGTCATTGCTGGTCCGCAGCAGGACTGTGTTTTTTGCTGCAGGTTTGCGCAAAAACCGCAGTTAGTTTTCGGATGTGCCGCCGACCCCGTACGCTGAATGTATGGGGCCAACGACGAATCAGAGCGGAATCAGGCAAAATATACAACATGTTGCATATCCCGCCGGATTTTTAACGCGACAGTATATATAGGCAACAGCAAGGGTTTTTCACTTCTGTCTATGCGGCACAGTGTACCGTCAGATTTTCAGTGGTTTCAAAATACTACAACTGCCAAATATCCGGCGGAAAATCTGTGCTGTGTAGACATAGCCTTAGAGAAAGGGCTGTAAAAAGTACAATATTACATCAGATTTGATTACATTTTGTCAGTCCTCATGCCATGAACAGCACTGAATTAATCATTGCACATATACTATAAATCATCACCCTCAGCAGTCATCCGCCCGCACTCAGAGCTAGTTAATTACTGCTTGTTGCTACAGAGGAAACATATTGTTTTCATCATTATTATGCTTAATGTAAACAAAGTTTCCCTAACAAGCTCTTAATAAGCAAAGTGCAAGGAAAGAATTGTACAGTTCATGATCGTTATTTGTTCCATATTCTCAATGTTGCTCTTAATTCATTAATTAGGGAACAAAACAAAAACAGGTTCAGTTTAATGGCGTTGTGTTCTTGACTTTGATACAGCTCTGTATATCTCCATCACATCAACATACGCCAACACGTACACACAATATTTTGTTTTAATTGAAGTATTTTGAAAAATAATGGACGAGATGCGCTATAACTTTTACTATCAAATGGGAATAATAGCAAATTACTTAAATAATTTATTCTATTGTGCCGTAAATACTGCAAATGCATTTCCTGTGGAAACCAGTAATTAAGTGCAGATCATACAGATACAAATTGACCCTCCGTAATCCTTTATCTCAAAAGAATAACACCTGTATTTTCTGTCTTCTCCTTCAGTTTATCAAGGCACAAGATAGGTGCTAAACATCTGATTACTGGGAGTCCCACCGATCACTAAAATGGGTTCCCTGACTACGCATCCCTCCTCACCACGCTCGCAGAGCGAGGAAGAGTTTGAATGGAGCAATGGTTGACCATGTGCAGTGCTGCTCCATCCAAACACTATAGAACTGACAAAGATAGCTGAGCGATGTACTCCGCTATATCCGATGCTTCCATAGAGTTTGCATTAAGATGGAGTAGCATTTACATGAAAATAAAGATTCAATATTTTCCGGCAGTTTTCCTCACTGCCTTCCCAGCTTGCGTTTTTATCATAGTGTATGATCTCTTATTCGGCTAAGCTGCTCAAAAGCTTCTGGCTGTCCATAAAATATTTTTTTTAAAATGGGATTCATCAGACCAGTCAAGCAACTAAATGACTTCATGGTCTAATTCTTGTAGGTGCTTCCAACATTGGACCGGGGTCACTCTGACCAGTCTGCAGCTACATAGTGCTATATACAGCAAGCTACAATGCATTACATATTTTCACACTATTCTATCATAGCTAGCATGACTCTTTATGCAACAATAGCCCTTTTACTAGATGAAACCATACAGGCTTATCTTTGCACCCTATGTACATAAGTGAGGCTTGGGAGCCACGACTGCTTGCCTTCCTTCGGACCACTTTTGTTCGGTACTAACTAATGCATACAAGGTAAACCCCAGAAGACCTGCCGCGCTGGCATTTCTCTGACTCTAGCCATCACAATTTAGCCCTTGTCAATGTTTTTCAGTTCCTTACACTTGCCCATTTTTTCTACTTCAAACACATCAGCTACAAGTACTGACTGTTCACTTGCTGGATATTATATTTCACACCTTGAAAGGGGTAACTGTCTCAGGATAATAAATGTTATGGCTGCTAAGTGTATTTTGTAGCTATCTTAAAGCTTCACTTGCAGGAACAATGGAGAAAATCTTGTATAATTTCAGCTTAAAACATAGAGACTGCAAAAAGCTTTCTGCCATAAAGCAGGTACCTTATTCACCTTTTGTGATCAGTATGGACTATAAACCTCCAGAACAGTCTATTCTTTTTGGGCATATCACAATGTAAGGACATATATAATTTGACTGCATTATGGACAAAGAAATCAACCTTATAACTTTCAAACACTTTCCCTGGAGCTTCTTTGTGGCAAAAAAACCCACTTTCTTCATTAGTGACTAGGGAGTTGAAGATAGGAGATAACCTAAGGCTCTTTAAGAAAAATACTAAATCTTACAATAGCTGATGGGCAATATATTATATATGTCACTACTGAAATCAGTAAGCCAGGTAAAGGCCCATTTACACAAGCAGATAATTGATCAGCTTTGGAGGCTAATTTGTCAGGTGTAAAGAGGTGCAGTAACTGAATGACTAGTGAAACAGTGCTTGTTGATCTCACACACACAGAAATAATTGCTGGTGATTTTAACATTCCAAGAATAAATCATTTCATTTGAATGATAGTCAACATTTGACATGTTAAACAGACATCAAACAATTTTTTTTTATATTCAGAAGCTTTATTGAGAAAATATGACACAAGATTCAGAACATAACAGCCATAAAAACAAAGATTATGTACGAAAAGTCTGAAAGGAACAATCGGCTTGGTAGGTTATACAAAGAAAAAACATTATATATTGGGTTATAATATACCATAATGTATATAGACGGTTACTGAAATTATAATAATACAAGCAACGGTAAGTAGAAAGCAAAAAATGAAATAAAAGGGTAAAAGGGTGAAGGGAAGATCAGGAAAGAGGGAAGGGAGGTTAAGGACAAGGATGTGGCTCGGCTGCCCACCCACCGGTAGACGAGACCCCAAGGTTAAATGCAATACACCAACAAGTAGACAGCTGTATGTAATTCAACGCAAAGTGCATTAACAAGAATGAGGCAAAAATCGGAGATAGGAGCTACACTCAGGTAGTAAGCGAGCGGAAGAGTGGAGTGGAAAGATAGCCAGTAGAACCAGGTTTTGGTCACAGTATCAATTTGCACCAGGGCTATCAATGCCACCATTCAGACAAATTTTTAACAGTTACTGAGACTATAACATTGTCATGACCAACCCGTAACGGCAGGTCAATCCCCCATGTGGCATGAAGGATTTAACATAGATCTATGCCAGGTAGCAGAGTCTTAGAAGCCCCGTAGAAGTATGCATTTGTATTAGTGGCAAAGGACACATGCCACGCTACAGACAAATGTTATGTACAAATACTTTTCTTTGCTTACATCAACTATATCAAATGTGGCTAATACAAATATCTGCTTGTATAAATAGACCCTAAGTCAAGACATGTACTTAAAGGCAATGTTCACACGGCTTATTGCTGACATAATTGCGGGGACGGATTTCGCCCCGCAATTACGCCGGCTGCCGTGCAGTGGGGGCGGGGGGCCGGCATCTCGCCGGCCCCATAGACACTCATTATTCACGGCGCGTACACGCCATAAATAATGTGCATGTCACTTTCTCCCCGCCCGGCGTATTCGTCTAGCGGGGAGAAGAGACGGAATCCATAGTTCTCTATGAGAACTGTGGATTACCGTAGTTACTGGAACTGATTGGAGCCGTACTGCAGCGCATATACGGCGCGCAGTACGGCTCCAATCAGTCCCAGAATAAGCCGTGTGAATGAGGCCAAAGGGTGATTGACAACCTATACTTCCTAGAAATAATGGTTATGGATGAAGAGCATTCGACCACAAATAAGAACCAAAGAAAGTGCTCTCTCATCAAAAGAATTAAACAATATACACTCCTAAAATAGAATGACGTTTATTATTAAATAGAGAAACATAAATAAAACAGCACAGACGGAAGATCCAAAAGAAATGGTGGATAAGCAGGCTCAAACAAAATAGATAATAACGGCAAAATATACCGAAAATGTTGATGATGCCCCAATTATATATGTCAGTCCCAGAAAAGAGAACGAGCTGCATATATTAAACATGCACACCGATCAAATTCATATGGAATAACAAAAAGTAATATAATATTTAAAAGAACGTGCAAAGTGCAATCATAACAAAAGAAATCACATCACATAACTATGATCCCACTTACACAACAGAACACCCTACTTGCGTTTCATGGGATCAGAATCCTGTGATGTGATTTTCTGTTATGATTGCATTTGCACTTTCTTACAAATATGACATTACGTTTGTTTTTTTTCCTGTGAATTTGAGTGGTGTGCGTGTTCTATAAATTTACTTTTTTTTTTTTTTCTTCATATATTGTAGATAGCATTAATGCTTTTGTAGGTCACCTTGTTGTTTATAGCTATTTTTGCTGATGGTGTACTACTGATATTGGAGTGTGTGTATATGTACCACAGCCATGTCAGTGTACACCTGGGTTCACACTGTTTTTCAGAAATGTTTTTTTGTGCAGAACTATACATTGCATTTGGCATATATTGCTTTTAACTTATACAGGAGGAGTGAATGCCTACATTTTTGGCTTTCTGCACCCCGCCCACCTGCACAGGTTACTAGATCAGTGCGGTCTGCTTATATAGCTAGTGCCTTTTTTCTCTCTGGATTATAGAAGTCTGATGACTCAATGAGAGGTCTGAACTGGACCCAAGTGAGAGGTAGGAATAGTATAGGACAATCTGTACTGAGGTCCCGTTGTAGTCGGCGGATGGCTTAAACATATTTTGATCAAAACGTGTTAACTAAGAACCTCAACGTTTTTTTCATATATTGTAGATAGCATTAATGCTTTTGTAGGTTTCCTTGTTGTTAAATAGAAAAACATACATAAAACAGCACAGATGGAAGATCCAAAAGAAATGGTGGATAAGCAGGCTCAAACAAAATAGATAATAACGGCAAAAAATACAGAAAATGTTGATGATGCCCCAATTATATATGTCAGTCCCAGAAAAGAGAACGAGCTGCTTTTTAAAACCCGCACACGATCAAATTCATATGGAATAACAAAGTAATATAAATTTAAAAGAACGTGCAAAGTGAAATTCTAACAAAAGAAATCACATCACAAAATTTATGATCCATTAGGCCGTGTTCAAAAGGCTTATTTGCCGCGGATTTGGCGCGTACCCGCGCCGTTTTGCGCTGCAGTTACGGCCCCAACCCGTCGGGTAATTACGGTAATCCATGCTCTCATAGAGAACAGGGGGATTCCGTCGCTCCTCACCGCTCTGCGAATCCCCCGCGGGGGGAGAAAGTGACATGCACATTATCCAGGCGCAATACGCGCCGTGGATAATGGCAGTCTATGGGGCCGGTGGGCCACGCCCCCGCACCCGCCCCTTATTCAAGTCGGAATTGCGATCGCAATCCGGCTCGCAAATCCGCCGTGAATAAGCCGTGTGAACGGGGCCTTACACAACAGAACACCCTACTTGCGTTTCATGGGATCAGAAGCCTGTGATGTGATTTTCTGTTATGATTGCATTTGCACTTTCTTACAAATATGACATTACGTTTGTTTTTTTTCCTGTGAATTTGAGTGGTGTGCGTGTTCTATAAATTTACTTATTTATTACCTATTTTTTTATCCTGCTCATCCACCATTTCTTTTGCATCTTATGTCTTTACTGTTTTATGTATGTTTTTATATTTAATAACAAACTTCATTATCTTTTCTGAGTGTATATTGTTTAATTCTTTTGATGAGAGAGCACTTTCATTGGTTATTATGTATTGTGAGACTCAATCTCGTTCGGCCGCCATCTTGTGGGTCATTCAGCTCACAGGATCACTGCTTTGTTAAGGGGAATGGCACAAATATAACAGACTGACGAAAAAGCTGCTTTCCAACTGGCCTCAGCCAGTTTTATTTCTTCACAGGCACATGTCACATAAAGCAAACAAAACAAACAAAAACCTCAGGCCATCTAGCCACTGCCTAAACACAGAGTACCCTCTCTAACTGTAGGCTGAGTCTCATACCCAGCACTATTAATCTGTTCCTCCTACCAGTCTCCATTGGTTCTGGCTTCCCTCAAGCCAGGGGGTAAGAGCCTCTCCTCAGCTCTTCTGTCGCTCCCAGCTCCACACACCATGTAGCAAAACCAGACCCCCTGATCACCTGGAGGAGCAGGCTTTTAATAGGTCTCCAGAGACCTACTAAAACCCTGTCCTGAAACGCGAGAACAGCCACCCACACAACGCTATAGCTGTTCCAAAAAAGCCACCACATATATAGCCGCCTAGCAGCTATTCTAGCTGGTACTGCAAATGTCAGTAACATAGCGTCACTGACCCAATGTGGCTTTTCCCCACCAAGACCAAGTCCTTGATGGCGCAACTGCAGCAGGTCTCTAGTTGCACAGCCTCAAGTGGCAGAAACATGCGACTGCCTGAGGTTGCTCTGCCACAGTACTTAAAGGGTACCTCTTAGTTTTACAAACTTCTGACATGACATAATGACATTTCACAAATTTCGCCCCGCAATAACGCCAGCTCTGTGCAGCGGTGGCGGGGGGCCAGCATCTCGCCGGCCCCATAGACATGCATTATCCACGGCACGTATCCCGCCGGGATAATGTGCATGTCACTTTCTACCCCCTCAGCATATTCGCCAAGCGGGGAGGAGAGACGGAATCCATAATTCTCTACGAGAACTGTGGATTACTGTAATGCCTGGCATGGATTTCAGCCGTACTGCAGCGCAGAACGGCGCGCAATACAGCTGAAATCCGTGCCAGAAATAAGCCGTGTGAACGAGGCCTAAAACAAAGAGGAAGAAACTTTCTGCTGAAAACCGTGCCCTTCCTTTCTGCTCGGCTATCCTTGACCTTTTACAAAGAAGTGGATTAATAAAAAGCCTACAAACTTATATAAATCATACGCCACACGTATGGCTTTCACAGCAGAGCTGAAAAGGAATGAAGGGACACAATCTTCAGCTCTAACATGTCACTAGGACGTGTCAGAGGTTTGTTAAATTGATAGTTACAGTTGTGCTCAAAAGTTTACATACCCCGGCATAATTTTTGCTTTCTTGGCATTTTTTCAGAGAATATGAATAATAACACAAAAAACTTTTTTCCCACTCATGTTTAGTGATTAGATGAAGACATTTATTGTCAAACTACTGTGTTTTCTCTGGTTAAATCATAATGACAAACAAAAACATCCAAATGACCCTGATCAAAAGTTTACATACCCTGGTGATTTTTCCCGATAATGACAGAAGTTGACACAAAAGGGGTTTTAATGGCTTTCTAACATCTCACTGTGACTGTTTGCTTGTAATCAGTGTGTGTGTTAAAAGCTGAGGAGTTTCTGGGATCCAGACAGATCTTGCATCTTTCATCCAGCCACTGATGTTTCTAGATTATGAGTCATGGGGGAAAAAAAATTAAATAATTGTCAACGGATCTATGGGAAAAGGTAGTTGAACTGTATAACACAGGAAAGGAATACAAAAAGATATCCAAGGATTTAATAATGTCAGTCAGCAGTGTTCAACTGTGATTAAAAAAATGGAAAAATCAGGGGCTCTGTAAAAGCAAACCAGGTCAGGTAGCCAAAAAAATTATCTGCAACAATGCCAGGAAAATTGTTCGGGATGAAAAGAAAAACCCACAAATAGCATCAGCTGAAATACGGACTCTCTGAAACTAGTGTTGCGGCTATTCAAAATGCACAATACGAGGAATTGAGGGAAAATGGGCTGCATGGTGAGTCGCCAGAAGAAAGCCCTTATGCGAAAATGCCCCAAGTATCTCACCCACATACGTCAAAAAAGCACAGAGCGAGCCTCAAAATTCGGGAACAAGGTAATTTAAAGTGATGAGACCAAAATCAAATTTTTTGGGCCACACCCATAAACTTTATATTTGGGAGGTGTCAACAAGGACCCGATAAAAAGGAACACCTTCCTTGAAAAGCACGGAGGTGGATTACTGATGTTTTGGGCATGTGTGACTACAAAGGAAGGAAAAATTTGGGCAAAGTTGAAGGAAAGTGAATGCGCCCTTACAGCAAATATGGAGGCAAAATTCACTCATCAGCCGAAGCTGCTGGGGCGCACTTGGGGGGGGGGGGGGGTTTTTCCAAAAATGACAGCGATCCAAAAACACAAGGCCAAGTCGCTGTCATTGGCAAAAAACAGAACAAAATGGGGTCTGGATGGCCATCTCAGTCTCCTGACCCCCAATTCCTTGGCCACTCTGGGGTCTCCAGCGACGTTATGCAAGAGTCAGGAATTTTACAGGAACTGAAGAATGGGCAGCTCCATCTGAGAAAATAAAGAGCCCCATCCCCAACTACACAAAAGACTTCAGTGTCATTGATGTTGAGGGGGCAATTATGGTTTAGAACTGGGGTATTGACCGTTGATCAGGGTCATTTAGGGTTTTTTTTTTCATTATGATTTAAAAGAGGGGAAAAACAGTAAAATTTGCAAAAAATGGCTTCACCAACCCTAACATGGTGGAAAAAAGCTTTTGTTTATCATTCATATTTTCCCGAAAAAAGGGCAAGAAAGCAAAAATTCTGCCGGGGGATGTAAACTTTTGACACAATGTTACATTTTTTGTATGTTTTTTTCGTTTTTTGTTATTATGACGGAATGGGGAAACGGAAAAATAACAGAAAACTGAAAATAACAGTGTTGGATCTGTGTGATGACGGGCACCTTTGACCACAATAGGATCTGTTTGGCCATGGTGTTAGTCCCTAAATGGGAAAAAAAAACCCCTGCTGCTGCGCATTTTTCCAAACAATTTAACTGAATCTATGACAAGGTCCTGGAAAAAACTGGCAGATGTACATGGGTTTTGGGGTTGCATCTTTTCCCCGCTTAGTACACCCGGAAAAGGAGCAAGTTTGATTTTGTAAATTGGTGAGCTGTAGTAGCCCTCAATGGGTGGTCAAAGGAGTCCCGTGGCGGAAAAAAAAAGGTTAAAA